>JXCR01132982.1:46795-72854 GCA_002079205.1 Phalaenopsis hybrid cultivar
GAACCGTGGGATCTTGACCGGTGTCGCTTTAATCAACTTTAATATACCCATAATAAAATTTAAAGAACTTTAACCATACGATCATCTGATTTGACATTATAACCAAATGACCTAGAAAACTTGAACTTTGCTACAACGAGGAGCCTGATTTGACATTATAACCAAATGACCTAGAAAACTTGAACTCTGCTACAACGAGGAGCTCGAGCTTACATGGTAGGCAGCCCGACCATCTTCAACAGCAAGAGGAGCTACACTAATACATCCATTCCTTAGCTTTAAAACAATAAAGCCATAAGAATTCGAGGTTGCTTGCCTAGTGCAACATAAATTCTCAAACATATTTTTAGGCATTTGTACAACCATTTGTACAATATAAGCCCTTAACTCGTCTTAGGATTCCGAGGTTGTCATTCGTCATGACCTAAATCCTCACATCTTCAAACTCGTCTTAGGATTCCGAGGTTGTCATTCGTCATATTGTATAATATAAGCCCTATACTCGTCTTAGGATTCCGGGGTTGTCATTCGTCATGACCTAAATCCTCACATCTTCAAGGTTTTTGTGCTGATTGTTTCACACAAATGTAAATCCTAATAAATACTTGCAGGATGAAACATCTAAATGATTTCTNGCCATCTTCTACAATAAGAAGATTTACAACAACACGTTCTTCTTTAGCTTTAAAACAACAAAGCCATAGGAATTCGAGGTTGTTTGCCTAGTGCAGTATAAATCCTCACACATCTTTTAGGCATTTGTACAATTTGGTTGTACTATCTAAGCCCTAACTCGTCTTAGGACTCCGAGGTTGTCATTCGTCATGACCTAAATCCTCACCCTTAGGATTCATTTGTACAATCCTGTTGTACAATCTAAGCCCTAAACTTGCCTTAGGATTCCAAGGGAGTGTTGTTATGACCTAAATCCTCACATCTTTAAGGTTATTTGTGCTGATTGCTTCACACAAATGTAAATGTCATGACCTCCTTCGTTTGTCACGACTTAAATAAGGTTATTTGTGCTGATTGCTTCACACAAATATAAATCCTAATAAATAAAAATTGCAAGATGAAATGCTGATTGCTTCACACAAATGTAAATCATAATAAATAAAAATTGCAGGATGAAACATTTAACTAATTGTTTCACACAAATGTAAATCCTAATAAATAAAAAATTGCAGGATGAAACATCTAAATGCTTCACACAAATGTAAATCCTAATAAATAAAAATTGCAGGATGAAACATCTAAATGATTTTCTAAATTGAAGCCTTTCACACAAATGCAAATCCTAATAAAAATTGCAGGATGAAATATCTCAATAATTTCTCCTAACCCCTAAACTCGTTTTAGGATTTCGAGGTTGTCATTCGTCATGACCTAAATCCTCACATCTTCAAGGTTATTTGTGCTGATTGCTCCGAGCATTTGTACAATCCTGTTGTACAATCTAAGCCCTAAACTTGCCTTAGGATTCCAAGGGAGTGTTGTTATGACCTAAATCCTCACATCTTTAAGGTTATTTGTGCTGATTGCTTCACACAAATGTAAATGTCATGACCTCCTTCGTTTGTCACGACTTAAATAAGGTTATTTGTGCTGATTGCTTCACACAAATATAAATCCTAATAAATAAAAATTGCAAGATGAAATGCTGATTGCTTCACACAAATGTAAATCATAATAAATAAAAATTGCAGGATGAAACATTTAAATCATTTGTCATGACCTAAATCCTCACATCTTCAAGGTTATTTGTGCTGATTGCTTCACACAATTGTAAATCCTAATAAAATAAAAAAATTTGCAGGATGAAACATCTAAATGATTTCTCCTAAATCATAAATCCTAATAAATAAAAAATATTGCAGGATGAAACAGAATGAGTTCTCCTAAATTGAACTCGTTATGACCTAAATCCTCACATCTTCAAGGTTATTTGTGTTGATTGCTTCACACAAATGTCAATAAAAAATATTGCAGGATGAAACATCTAAATGATTTCTCCTAAATTGAAGCCAAATAATAGGATAGCTTGGGAAGTCACCGAAGTTCTCCTTCNTGAAGCCAAATAATAGGATAGCTTGGGAAATCACCGAAGTTCTCCTTCGGATCAGTGATATCCTCTAGTGTTTCCTCCTTTGGACTCCAAAACAAAAAAAAATGTTCCCAATTTGAACCAATCTCATTCACATTTCTTAGTCCAATATCTTTGAAATGTCCTTACCATTTGAACTCCTNCACCTAAGCACCACAATGCACCCAAACTTGTGCTCTGAGAGCCACCCAATCACCATTTTTATAAAAACTCACCTCCACGGTCATGGGAGGTGTGCTAAATTTTTCTTAAGGAGAGCCTCTCAAATCACTCACAGAGCTTCCTTGAGACTTCCACAACTCATTCTAATCACTCCACTGCCTTGATTCCCCCTGTATAACCCTAATTTTGAGCTTAAAAATTAGGGCAGAAACAGGACATCTCTCAAAACTCCACCAAACTTCAATTACTTGTGCCCACACCTTCACAATAGCAAGATAAGACAAAGCCCCATCAAATTACCCTCTAAAATAGCATCCACCATAGCTCTAGACCAACACCTGAAATTGAGCTTAGTCGAATTCATACCTAGGCCTTACACCAAGCAAGAGGCTTAATCCTTAGCCTCCTTGGACCCCAAAAAACATGCCGACCACCTCTGATTGAAGTCTCCCTTCTTAGAGCAAAGGTATAAAACTTCTCCTCCTCCCGAGCCTATTTTGATTCTCCATTTACTTGGGCCTGATTTCATGACACATTAACCGTATGGATGTGTTTGTCTCACTAAGACAAGCATTTTAAAAAACTTTTCACTTAATTTAGTTGAGAAACGAGAGAGATCATAAGCCTTGAAGGTGGACGGCTCTCGGCCTAAGCCATTGAGGACGATGACCACGCGTTGTCCGATCACGCGTGTATCAAATGGATGGCCAAGATGAAGCCGGACAACACTTCTTTACATAAATAGCGGGACATGTGGCTGCTGGCGTGGACGGCGGCATCAAATACGAGCGTGCCGCGTAGAGTTTTGGAGCTTCTTAGGATCTACATGGCGTCCCGTGGATACGTAGAAAAATAGGGCTTTTTCTATTTATTTAAACTCCCTAAACTTCAAAAATCCATAACTTTATGTAGAAAAATCACAAAAATAAAATAAAATAACCCTCTTGCTTAGGAAACAGAGGAGAATAATGTGGAATAAATTTCAAGTCCATTTGATGCATAAAATATTTTTAATTTAGAGGAGAATAATGTGGAATAACTTTCAAGCCCATTTGATGCATAAAATATTTTTAATTAATTAAATACTGTTTGGAGATCATTTGATTCTCCATGTATATTGACACATCACCTTGGCTTGAAATTTTGGCATATTGTAGTCATGCATATTGATACATCACCTTGGCTTGAAATGTTGGCATGTTGTAGCCTCTGTCAAGGGAAACATCCTCTGATTTTTCCAAAGTTAGAGGAGTTTCCTATACAGAGGTCCATATTTTTCAAGTACTTGCACATTATTTCCTTAAAATAATCATGGAAATTATCATATTGATTAGAAAATTCTAAGAAAATTTTGGAAGGTCCCCATGACCAGAGAAGCTTTTGGAAATAATTTCATGGGTCAATTCATTTAAAATGCACTTAGATTTTACAAACACTAAATCACTAAACTAATAAATTTTGGAGAATATAAACATTTAAATGACTTGAATTTTGAGCTCCATTGCGGTTTATGATCCAAAGAACTCACTATAAAAATTTCAAGATATTTTGAATTCATTTGATAACTTAAGTTGATTTTTAAAGATAAATACTACTTTTGACACTTAAATGATTTTTAAAAAATCAAAATATAACACAAAAAGTCATGAAACTTAGTTTTTTGAGTTCTCTGTGATCAGGGATATTTTATAAAAATAAAATATTATTTAGAATAAAAACTTGATTTTTAGCCTATTTTAAATATTTAAAAATTCATAAAAAACACAAAAATAACAAAATTCATGGAAATGTTATAAATCACTTCTTAATCAGTTAGAAACAATTAGAATATTTTTCCTGATTTTCTAAATAAATTTATTAAATTTCAAGGCTTAAAAATAATTTTTAAAGGCTAAAAATGAGTTTTCACTAAAATAATTCCAATAAATCAATATCAAATAAATATGAAATTTGCTCCTCTAGGTTCTCTAACCTTAGTGAGATTTTTCAAAGACACAAAACTTAATTTTCATCATTTAAAATGTTTTATTTTTATTAAATAACTCAAAACTTAAAATAATTCTGATAAATCAGAGAGAATTCAAAAAATTATGAAATTCGGTATAAAGGCTTTTCTAGTCTAGGTCTACCTCCAATAAAAACCTTGGCGAAGTTAGAGATTTTCTTTGAAAAATCCTATTTTTGCATGAAAATAATTATATAAAATAAATTAAATTCTAAAAAATCACATTGTCTCCTCTGATGTCTTGATTGACCCATGAATGAGGTAGGATAAAAATTTCAAAGTCATTTGAATTGAATCTGACAAATTATGAAGTGTTAGAGCCTTAGGGGCAAATGTGTAATTTTTGAAAATTTAGCCTTAATTAACATTTAGGCTTAAGTCAAGGAGGGAAATGGGCAAACTCTGATTTTAATCAATTTATTTGATGTTTGGAACACATGGGGTTAATTGGTAGAAACCAATCTCGCTTTCTTAATTAAGTTATTAAATTTATAAATTATTAAAATTTGGAAGTTCATTAAAATTAAATGATCCTGGACTTAGGGGTATGACTTTTGAAGTCAATAATTAATCAATTTATATTATAATTAAATGATCTTGGACTTAGGGGTATGACTTTTGAAGTCAATAATTAATCAATTTAATACAATCAAATGATCCTGGACTTAGGGGTATGACTTTTGAAGTCAATAATTAATCAATTTAATACCCCTTTATTGTTTTTTTTTCAAATAAAATCCAAATCATGAATCATGACCACTTAAATCTTAACCTTTTCAAATTTGACTATCGAATAAAATTTTTTTCCAAATTATGAATCATGTCCACTTAAAGCTTAACATTTTCAAAATTAATTAAGACACTCACCTAGGTCTTAAGGGCTTAGTGGGGACTTAGGCCAAATCAAAATTGGCTAAATGAGGATTAGAGAAATAAACATAACATAATCAAACACCCTTGAAACACCACTAAGCCTAATTAAAAAAATTGGCTAAGTGTTCAGGTTACACCAACTTGTACACATAATTTTCAAATAAAATGATAAATGATAATTACCCCTTTCTTAGGGATAATTAAGACATCATGTTCACTGAGCATTAGAAGTATTCACATGATGAAGCATTAAGCAACATAATAAGTTTAAGTGGACTCGAGGCTTTTCACCAGTTGGTGAGAGGGAGGCATGGACCTGCTTCCTCCTCCTAACTTGTTGAATACCTCAGAGGTCTATTAAACTTAATAAACTTTGCTCAATGAAATCATCCTTAATTAAACTTTTAAAGACTCACCAAAATACAACATAAAGTTAGGAAAACTACCAAAACTTTACTTTTCCTGCTCTCTATAAACTACCTTAACATGCATTTTAAGTTTCAGGTGGTGGAACGAGAAGACTCCCCAGGTACGCTTTTACAGTTTTCAGCATTGTTTTTCTTGTACTTTTATGCTATACTTTTGTGCTTATAAAAATTTGCATGGAAAACTAAAACTATCAGGATAGCGACAAAACTAAAACAAAAACCAAAATTAAAATCAACCAAGATAAAATTCACCCCCACAACATTTAAAACATAAAACAACTCAAAATTTAAGCACAAACATCACCCAAAACTATAACTTCAACTAAATTAAGATGTCTCTATCGAATGATTGGGAATCCCTCAGAGGAGGTAACCTACGGTTGCTAACAAGGCTTCCCACAGTCTAAATGAAATTATGGAACTCATTAAGTTGAGTTTAATAAGTTCATTTTACCTAAGTGAATCCAATAGAAAATAGTGGTTCCGGAACGAGGGAACCGTAGGATCCTAACCGGTGTCGCTCTAATCAACTTTAATATGCCCTCGCTGGAATGAGGGAACCGTAGGATCCTAACCGGTGTCGCTCTAATCAACTTTAATATGCCCTCACAAAATTTAAAGAACTTCAACCATAGGGCCACTTGATTTGATATTATAACTTGACACACTAATGCCTGAACGAGGGAACCGTAGGATCCTAACCGGTGTCGCTCTAATCAACTTTAATATGCCCTCATACCGGAACGTGGGAACCGTAGGATCCTAACCGGTGTCGCTCTAATCAACTTTAATATGCCCTCATAAAATTTAAGGTACCGTAGGATCCTAACCGGTGTCGCTCTAATCAACTTTAATATGCCCTCATAAAATTTAGAGAGAACCGTAGGATCCTAACCGGTGTCGCTCTAATCAACTTTAATATGCTCTCATAAAATTTATGTAGGATCCTAACCTGTGTCGCTCTAATCAACTTTAACATGCCCCCATAAAATTTAAAGAACTAGATCCTAACCGGTGTCACTCTAATCAACTTTAATATGCCCTCATAAAATTTAAAGAACTTCACCAAACCGGTGTCGCTCTAATCAACTTTAATATGCCCTCATAAAATTTAAAGAACTTCAAACATACTAATTGGTGTCGCTCTAATCAACTTTAATATGCCCTCATAAAATTTAAAGAACTTCAACCATAGGGACTGGTGTCACTCTAATCAACTTTAATATGCCCTCATAAAATTTAAAGAACTTCAACCATAGGGCCCACTGTTGCTCTAATCAACTTTAATATGCCCTCTATAAAATTTAAAGAACTTCAACCATAGGGCCACCTGATTTCGTTATAACATGGCACACTAGATAACTCAAACTCGTCGCAGCAGGAGCTTGGAGCTAGCTTGGTGGGCAGCAGACGCCCTTATAAAATTTAAAGAACTTCAACCATAAGGCCACCTGATTTGATATTATAACTTGACCATACCCCCATAAAATTTAAAGAACTTCAACCATAGGGCCACCTGATTTGATATTATAACTTGACACCACTAAGAATTAAAGAACTTCAACCATAGGGCCACCTGATTTGACATTATAACTTGACACACTAGATAACTAAAACTCGTTGCGGCAAGGAGCTTGGAGCTAGCTTGGTGGGCAGCACGGCCATCTTCAACAGCAAAATCTGTCTTCCCTTCGCAGTGAGGAACTTGGAGCTAACATGGTGGGCAGTACGACCATCTTCAACACCAAAAGCCATCTTCCCCAGCTAAACCAATCTTCCTTCCTTAAACTTAAACAACAAAGCCATAGGACTTTGAGGTTGCTTGCTTATGCAATGTAAATCCTCACCATATGCCTTTGTATAGCCATGCTATACAATAGAAGCCCTAACTCATCTTAGGATTCCGAGGTTGTCGTTTGTCATGACCTAAATCTTCATATCTTTAAGGGTATTTGTGTGATTTTTCACACAAATGTAAGCCCTAATTAATAAAATTGGCATGATGAAACACTTAAATTTTTTCTCCTCTAAATTGAAGCCAAACATTAGGATAGCTTGGGAAGTCACTGAGATTCTCCTCTAGGATCCATAACATCCCCTAATTCTTCCTCCTTTGGCTTATGCAATAAAATGTTTCAAATTTGAACCATTCCCCTTTCACACCTCTACGTCCGATTTCATTGAAAATTCCTACCCTTTGAAATTCCTTGAAGATAATATTTCCTAATTTTTATCGAGAGTCTTATTAGGTGACTTTGGTCATTTAAGATGTAATTAATTATAAGGGCTTGCCTTTATAGGAAGCATGTCCGAACCCAGCTTAATATAAACCCTATTTAATCCTTTATATTAAATAGGGAAACTTGTCGACAAATATAAAGGTTTCACAAACCAAACGGATGCCATACTTTCCTTAGTTTATTTGATTGAGTCTCATCCTCAAGTCTTGGGTTTGTCCTTCGGGATGGATACAGGGTTTGAGGTACAGCACTCTTCCATTTTTAACTATGAAAATATGAGGTTAGTTTAATGTCATACTTCAACGTCCTTTCGAAGTGGGCGACGGGATTTCAATTCCGGCGACCGACAGCTTCTTACGGGCAACTCCCCACAAACCCCCGAAATAGTGCCGACATGCACTATTTTCACATTTTTGCTCTAAATTTGATCTTATTTCACTACTTTCAGCATTTTTCACCTTTTTACTTATACCTGAAAGCAAAACACACAAATACCTTTCATAAAAGCGCAATATCTCAAAAATAGGTATAAAAATATGTCTAAAAACACTATATATTTTAGGTGCATCAAAATCCCCCAAACTTAAAATGTTACTTGTCCTCAAATGACACTTCAATTTTTAAAAACCAAATAAGTATGATATGTATAGGAGTTTTATTAGAAGTTACTAAATTTTAGATTTAGAAATTTAGTAGTCCAATTTAGAAAAAAATATTTAGTAAATGAGACCAACTTAAAGTTTAGAAATTTTTAAGTTAAGAAAGATTTAAAAATATGAGTTCCTATCTAAGTCAAAAAAATTGTAGATTTTCTAAATTTAGAATTTAGTTCTTTTATTATATTCACTTAAAAATTTTTATTATTAAAAATAATTTTACTTACCATGTTATATCCCTAAGCTTAAGAGTTTCTCAAGTCTTATACTTTAAAAAGTTCAAATGTGGAACAAATTTTTGATTAGGCACTAATGCTCAAGCTTCTCCTCCCTTGCTTATTTTTCTTTTTTTCTTTTCTTTTCATTCTCTTTTTCTTTTTCTCTTTTTTTTTCTTTTATTTTTTTTTCAGGTAAGGATTACTATATTTAGATAGGCCTTTAATGGTTTTAAATTTCACTTCTCTTTTCCTAAAGGAAAGTTGTGATATAAATCTTTTACTTAAAAATATAATAATAGTTTTGAAAATTATCTTTAATAAATGAAATTTAAGTATTAAAAATAAAAGTCTAAATTTTTATAGTTTCAAAAATACAATTTTTCTTACTGAAGATAGTTACACTATATTTAATATTTGCTACACTAAAAATTTTTAACTGAAAGTTATTCTTCATTACTCAGAATTTTAACAAAATTTTCTTGCTCATTTCTATAAGTAAATTTATCATATTCTTTACCCTCTTTCACGTGCTACAAAAAACATTGAATAATCTTGAATTTGGTCCCTAATTCCGTGGTTAAGCTGGGAGGATACCGGCTACCACTCCAGAGCATCCACTACTCCCTCCAGTGAGGGCTAACAATCTCACATTAGTTTCCAATCAACTAAACCAACTTGAAGGTTTTAATCTGTCACCTTAAAATCTCCAATTCTGCATCCAACAAATTATATTTTCCTATTTTTTTTGCACCCAATCCCATGGATGACATACTCTCCCATGAAATCAATTGTGATTCTCCTTATGTTGTAGAAATCATATCTCATTTAAGAACATATGTCTCTCAATAAGTTTTAAGATTTCAATTGGTTAGATCGAAAAGTAAATGAAGATTGGAGTTCGAATCATCATAAATTATTATCATTTAAAATCGTAGAAAATAAAATCTATTCTTCACAAAATCATATCTTTAAAGTAGGGAGAAGTATAAAGAAGACTACTCAAAATTCATGAGAAGGATACGGCAAAACACAAATTTCATATATAAAAATAAGTTTACAAAACAAAAGAAATAAAAATACAACTTATCTCACAAATCCATTCCCAAGAATAAACTCCTAGAAGTTCTCTTCAAGTCTTTCTCTCGTTACAATCACTCTCAATTATCTCTTAGAAGTGGAATGAAGAAGAAATCTCTCACCTTCTATCTCCTCTCACAAACCTAGAAGAAAATCTCCTCTTCTCTCTCTCTCCAACTCACGCCACACCGAAAAGCCTACTCTAAACTCTATGAAGTCTTCTTCTTTTATTTTGGGTTGCCTCCTTTTGAAAAGATATCAAAATTCCCTCCAAAATTCCCTCCAAAAGTTGACTCTTTTGAATTCAAAAAATGTGCTACTTGATCCAAGAGTCATATCCATTTATAAAAGAACCTTTCGAAGTGTTTAGATGCATTGAATTACTCTAAGAGGTGTGTAAAACAAGTGTCCCTTTGAAAATTCACGTAAATTTCATCTCGAACCACCTTAATTTGAAAAATTCATCCCTGACGCATCATGCACCGATCTAGCGCATCATAAGCCGCTCTCTGGATTTTGGCGCATCATGCGCCCAAATCCCAAAATTAGCTGTTTTGGCTCTGAATTTCGTCCTTTTTGTCATTTTTGCTCCAAATGCCTAAAAATAATATACCTAAAACAATAATATAAAGATTACCTTCTTTAAAGTGCATTATCATTAAAAATAGGTATAAAATAAGTACTTAAAATAGTATATTATTTTGGTGTATCACCCCTCATTTTGCCAAAATTACCAAAATACCCTTGGTAACCCAAAATTTACCAAAACCTTCAAAATTATTTCAAATATCCTTGAAATTAATTTGGACTCTTCGATTCACCCCAATTTGACCAATTTGACTAATTTTGATCAAAAGCCCTGAATTGCCTTTAAAGGCCCAATTTTCCCCCAATGTCCACCAATTTGGTTCCAATTTTCCCCAATTTCAATTCTAAAGTCAAATTCATCATGAAAAAACTCAATTCAGACCAAATCTCAACCCAATTGACCAATACTTTGAGCCCAATTTCACCTAAATACAAAACCTCCAATTTTACCCTAAATTGACCATGTCTCCAAATTCAACTCAATCGAACCCCATAACCTCAAAACTTGCACCCAACTGATACCTAAAACTCTTCACAACAATCTTAAGGACCAATTTGAACCATCAATTGGGCCCTAGCCAAACTCTATCCCAACTCAAACCCAAGTCTAACCCAATACCCCCAAAATTGGCCAAATGTCCAAATTCCTTCAAATTGTCCCTCCAAATCAATTCAAAATCACTCCAAATCTTTTCTACAATCTTCATGACAATCATCTACACCAATTTTCTCAATCAATTTAGTTCAATTTCATGGATAGCCCAATCCAAACCCAACTTCAAGTTAATTTGACCCAAACTAAACCCATACACCAAATTTGACCAGGCCATGCCAAATTGACCAAAATAAAGACTCTACAGCCACCTTATGGACCCTAGTGACCAGGATAAACTAACCTAGACCACCCTATTGGAGCCATGGACCAATGCTCCCTTGATTTAAGGAATCTTATCCTTTTTTAGGCCTAAACCAAAATATATTTTCCATCATGCCATACCATTAGGAGTTAAGCATAATTAAACCTCCCACTGGCTCATCTGGCTGCTTGACCACCTCCCTTGCTCTGGCCAGCCACCCTAGTCACCGAATAACACCAACATTGAGAGCCCTATGCCTCGATCCAAACCCAAACTCACCCATCTCAGTTGGTCAATTCCAATTGGCTTTGCATTTTTAAACCCTCCACATAAGCATTGTTTTGCACCCACTAATTGGCCATGGTAGCCACCCTAAGTTCTTTTATTTAAACCCCTCTCCTATGGCCAAAACATAAGCTAAGCCAATTACCTTGGGGAGACTCTGCCCAATTGCTTCCAAACACTCTCCAGAAACTCCTAAGCTCAAGCCCACCATTTTCCCCCTCTAGATTACCCTATGAGAGCTCAATTTTGAGTTCAAAATTTAGGGAAAACCAAGATATATTTCCCCATAGCTACACACTCCACCAAACTCCAATTAACTGTGCACACACCATCCTTTGAGTGAGAGGATTTGATTTGCTACAAAATCTCCATCACAGAGAGCCCCCCTACCATAGACTTTGATCAACACCTGAAATCCACTTTCATCAAAATCATACCTAGATAATTCACCAGGGCCTAGGAATTGAACTGGAGGTTTGTTGGACTCAATTAAAGCTGCTACAACCATCTGATTAAGGCCAGCCCTCTTAGACAAAGCTATTGAGCCTCAACCCTAAACCGAGCTTCATTGGATTCTCCATTCATATTTACTGTATTTCATACCATAGATTTCGTATAGATATGTTCATCTTGAGTAGATGTAGGTATAGGAACAAATCCAAAGTGATTTAATTGAGTCTAGCTCGAGGTCTTAAGGATTTCGTGTGAACAACTTACGGGTTAGGTCACTTGGGAACCATAAACGGATGTCATCCAATCGCGTGTTTATTTTATGAACGGTTGAGGTTGCGTTGGACGAGCGGATGGAACTAAAAGGCAAGCTTATGAAAAGACTTTGGAACTACTAAGGTTGAGGTGGTGTCGTGTGTTTAAGTAGAAAAATATGGATTTTTTTATTTATTTAAATGCCAGAACTTCAATAATTCATATCATTTCATAGAAAAATCATAAAAATAAATTAAAAATATTCACTTGCTCGGTAAATAGAAGAAAATAATGTGGACCAAAACTTTTTTTTTTTTGACAACTCTATGATTAATTAAATACTCTCTGTGGTACTTCAATTCAATATGTCTAAGCATTACTCACAATGGCTTGAAATTTTTATGATTTGTTCATCCTAATAGAGGGTATGTTCTCTGATTTTTTGAAGGTCAGAGGGCTTCTTTATGTTTTTAAACCTAATTTTCAAGCTAAGATGACTATTTTGGCTTAATTTATTTATATAAATTGAACTACCACTTCAAAAATTATGGGACAAATTTTAGTAGGTCTCTTGTAATCAAAGAATCTTAGGAAAAATATTATGAGGGTTTAGTTAATTTTGTAAGATTCTATAATTAATTAAATGGGTATATCTAATATTAATTTTTTAAAATTAAATCTTAATAAAAAATCAACAAAATCAATTCCACATGGTGTGTAAAAGTCATTTTAACTCACTGTAAAAATTTGAGAATTATTTGATTAAGTTTAAGCACTAAAGTTGATTTTTTAAGAAACACTATATTTTTGCACAAATATAAATATATTAAATTAAATAGACTTAATAAAATTATGAAAAATGGCTTTTTGAGTTCCATGTGATCAAGAGCACTTAGGATAAATAAAAAATTTTTTTGATAAAATACTTGACATTTGTGTTTTATTTTGAATTAAAAACAATTAAAAATAATTAAAAAATTCCTAAATTACAAAATATTTCAAAATGTTCCTAATGGTTTCTTGATCACTTTGGACTCACTAAAATATTTTTCCTAATTTTTCTAAGTTAAAAATAAATTTCCAAAGGCTAAAAATGCATTTCCCTTATTTTTTCATTAAAATAATTACAATAAATAAATTAAAAAACTTAAAAATATAAAATTTATTTTTCTGAGTTCTCTGCACTCAAAGAGGTTTAATAAAAATGTAAAAATATTTTTTGGTAATTAAAATATATTTTTCCATCTAATTAAATCATTTAAAACCAATGAATAATTACAAAATTAAATTAAAACTTAATTTAGAAAATCATAGCATTTTGCCCAAGTGTTTTCTCTGACCTAAGGGAACCTCTAATACTTTTCTCATAAACCAAAAACTTTATTTTGATTGATTAAATAAATTAATTTTTAAAATCCTATTTTTTAGGTTAAAATAATTATTTAAATTAAATATAAATTTAAAAAACCACCTTTTTCTCCTCTGATGTTTTAGTTACTCTATGGATAGGGTATTCTAAATTATCTTAAGTCACTTGGATTATGCTTCATAAGTTATGAGGTGAAGAGCCCTAAGGGTAAAGTTGTCATTTTAGGCTTTTGGTTTTTTAATCAAAATTTAGGATTAACCAAAGGGAAAGGGGTCATTTTGATTCTAATTAACATGTTTGGATGATTGAAACATAATGGGTGAAAGGTAGAAAGCAACTTGCCACATTTTCCATAACAAGAATAAAGTTATGAATTTTCCAAATTATCAGATTTGGAAGTTAATTAAAATCAAATGGTTTCCAAGTGATGGGCTTAATCTAAGGAGATGATGTTTCCATTATGATTAAGTTCACAATTAATGGTGATCTGACTTTTTCTAACCATTGCTAATCTAGTTCCCATTAGATTATTAAAGGGCTTGGTAGTGATTTAGGCTTGATATTTAATTCATTTGATGGGATTTAGAGGATAACATGGTTGATGATTAGCACTGCAAACCAAGCTTTAGTGGTGCGTACTAAAGTCTTTCATGAGTGAAACTTGCCTTAGGGGCATTCACCTACATAAATTTTAAGTGAAATATCAACTGATTAATTGAGTACCCTGTCTGCAGGACAATTAAAATGTCAAAGTTTAACGAATAATGGGGTAATTTTAATTTGATCTGGGATGATTATTAGAGCAATATGATAAGTTCAGAATGAACTCCAATATTTAAAGGGACCTTTAAAGCAATTCAGGGTCATTCCCCGAACACTTTATAATCTCTTGAATATTTTGAAGGACAATTTGAACTTGCTATATTTTGTTCTAAAATCAGCCATTAAGATCTTTCGGGACTCAATAAATAATAGTTTGGAGTCTATTAGATACGCCTTCATCTACTCTAACAATTTATTTAAATTTCTGCAACATTATACACATGTTGCAAAAGACTAACATTTCAGCTGGAATGCCGAGAAGATGATAGGTATGCTTTTATAGTGTTGCTTAATTTATGTCATTTTGTTTTCTATTATAAAATTCTTGGGTGAGTACCTTACTTCACTTGCAAAGTCAAAAATATTTTTTTTCAAAATTAATCAACATTTTCAAAAAACTATAACAAATTATTTTAGTGGTAACCATAAATCTCTTGAAATTTCACTAAAATTAAAATGTCCTTTCGAATTTACGGGAGTCCCTTGGAGGA
The DNA here is from genome assembly GCA_002079205.1 of Phalaenopsis hybrid cultivar. Classification (NCBI taxonomy): domain Eukaryota; kingdom Viridiplantae; phylum Streptophyta; class Magnoliopsida; order Asparagales; family Orchidaceae; genus Phalaenopsis; species Phalaenopsis hybrid cultivar. Next base: position 61,676 of record JXCR01132982.1, read on the forward strand.
GGTAACCCATGGTTGCTAACGAGATTTTCCCGGTTTAAATGGGTTTCATAACTCATTTAAGCTAAGTAATATCAAATGAAAATTGTGATACCGAAACAAGCGAACCATGGGATCCTAACCGGTGTCTCTCTAATCAACTTTAATATCCCTCATAATATTTAAATAATCATAACCTTATGAAACACTTGATTTGACATCATAACTTGACACATTAGAAAACTTGACCTCTAAACCTGATACTTCTCTCAATATTTATAATTTGACACTTCTAAACTTAAACTTGCCATAACGAGGAGCTTGGAGCTAGCATTGTGGGTAGCACATCCATCTTCAATAGCAAAACATGTCTACACCAGCTAAATCATTCCTTAGAATAAAATAATAAGCCATACGATTTTGAAGTTGTCCGCCTAGTGCGACATAAATCCTCAACTTATCTTTAGGCTCTTGTATGACTCTGCTATACAATTTAAGCCCTAACCTATTTTAGGATTCTGAGGTTGTCATTCATCATGTCCTAAATCCTCACATCTTCCTAGCTATTTGTGTGATCGTCTCACATGAATGTAAGCTATAATTAAAATTGATGGGATGTAAAATTTAAATATTTCTTTTCTAAATTAAAGCCAAATAGTATGATAGTTTGGGAAGTTATCGAGGTTCTCCTCAGGATCTGTAATATCTCCTAGTTCTTCTTCTATTGGATTCCATAAATAAATGTTCCAAACATGAACCATTCTCATTTCACACCTCTTTGTCTGATCCTTTGAAAATTCCTATCCTTTGAAATTCTTTAAGATATAATCCTTAGATTTTTATTAAGAGTTTTTATTGGTGACTTCAGTTTTCTAAGATGTAATTAACTATAACAGTTTGCCTTTATAGGAAACTTTCAAAAACACAACTGAAGATAAACCCTATTTAATTTTTCATATTAAATAATGGAACTTGTAGGCTTATAAAAAATAAGTTTTGTAGACCAAGCAGATGTCATATATTTCTTATATTATTTTATTGAGCCTCACTATCAAGTCATGTGTCTATCTTTCAAGATAAATACATAGCTTGAGGTGTAGTGTTCTTTCATCTAAACTTTAAAAGATATGGGATGAATTTTATTTCATATTTTTTTAAACTAAATATATCTATATGTATAAATTAAATGCCCTTCCAAAGCGAGTGTCAGTATTTCCATTCCGGTGACAGAAACATTCCACAGGACCCCCCCTAAAATTGTGTCGACACCCACCCTATATTAGTCATGGACAAGTGGTATCTTAATTTAGGGCATATCTTCCAATATTTATCTTAATCTAAGATATATTTTCCATCAAATTTAACCATTTAGAGCTAATCTTCGTAACCCTCTCCTAGCTCGCCTAACTCCTATGCCCACCACCCCTGGCCCTGTCAGCCGGCTTAGTGGCCAAAAAACCCTAAAGCTAAGAGCCACCTTGTTTTCAATCAAGCTCATTTTCACCCATCCATGCTGGATCATCCGAAATGGTGTTTGGCACTCTTCAGCCCTCCACATATGCAGCCAATTGCACCTAAATTGAAGCTTAGCCAGCCACCCCAAGCTCCTCTGTTTGAACTCCCTCTCCTATGGCCAAGAAAGAGAACTCATCAATTTCCTTAGGGATACTCTGTCAAATTGCTTCCAGAGACTTTTCAAGAACTCCTAAGCTCAAGCCCACCATTTTCCCCCTCTAAATTCCTTTGTTTGAGTTTAATTTTGAGTTCAAAATCCATGGCATTTTAAGTTATTCCACAAAAATCCACCAAGCTTCTAATTAAACTTTTTAAAAGCTTCTTCAGACCAAAAGAGGAAGTTTCCCATCAAAATCCCCCTCTATTGAGCACTCTAACCCACTCCTAAACCAAGGTCACACCACCCTTTGATTGAACTCCTACTTAGGCCCTATTTCAGCTCAAACGAACACTTGGATGAGCTTCACCAGCTCACAAGGAAGCTTTTAGAAGCACCCAATCAAGGCCTCACCTCTTGGGCAAAGGTATAAACCATTAACTCTAATTTTGAGCTTAGTTTCACTAATTGTGAAGAGAGCTTGTATTTCATAGCATTGTAACCATATAATTGTGTTCATCTTGAGTAGATGAAGGTGTAGGAACAAATTGTACTTAATTTGGTTGGTTATCGAGAAAGATCTTAGGGTTTGAAGTTGAACAGATTATGGGTTAGGTTAATCATGGACAATGATGGAGGACCGTCCAATCAAGTGTGTATCAGATGGATTGACCAAATGGTGTCAAACAAACTCTTGGTGCGTGAAAAGCGGGGTGACTCAGCTGACGGCGCCTAATCATAAGAAGACGCGTGCGCGGTTCAAAGCTACCTAGCTTGACGCGGTGGGTGACTAGGATGAATAGAAAAATCAAGGATTTTTTTATTTAAATAAATGCCAGAAATTTAATAGATATAGTGTTCTACAATCTAATAAATTGATTGCAGAACAAAGTTTTCCTTGTTCTAGCGGAACGATTGAATATGTGATTGTGGAGCGATAATGGGAGACCATTTGATATTTCACTATCGTTGTCTTGATTTCTTTTGTTTGAGAATTTTATGTGAATTTATCAGATGAATCTGATGATTAAGCTTATGTAAGAGGGCAATACGTGGATATTATTTTTGTTCAGATCAATCATATTTAAAAGCTACATAGTGTCCCTACTTGTTTTTATTTTGAGTTCCATCCTATTGACGATGAACTGGATGAACTTATGGGATTTTTAACTAATGGTAATGGAGTTTGGAAGATCAAGAATGGACGTCGGGTAAACTTTTCTTTAACGAAGATTAAAATTCATTCTCGTGCATGACACTATTTTATTTCTAGTAGATTGCTTCCTACTAATCACTTTAGTGAGGTGATCTGAGAAAGAGCTACATTGATTTATTGCATTAAGATGAACAAACCAATTGACATTGGCTCTTTGATTTGCAAGAACAAGTTTATTTCCTCAAGTGAAGGTACTACTGGAGGTATGAGTTATCTTGCTCTTATTACTACAATATGTGTTGAATGATGAATGAACTATGAGACTTGGGAAGAAGTTTTACCATTCATAAACCTATTGGGAAAACAAATTTGGAGATGTATGGAAAGCATACTGAAGTAAAATCTAGAAGTAGAGGCCCTGATATTCATTCCACTTCAGCTTCGATTTCTAGACCTTCTACTACTGGTACTACTCCACTTGATATTATAATGGAGCAATTATTTATCCAACAAGGAGATATATTAACATTACAGAATTAGCAGAGAAGCTTAGAAGCCCAACTTTATTATAATGATGAGCATATGTAGAGGAGAGTTGAATTTGAGGCGATGGAGAAATTCTTAAGGGGTGGTCATATTGTAGTGTTTCCTATTTGCCTCAGATTTATACCTTATAATTATGATGATTTGGAGGAGGATTTAGATTATGGTGATGATGATGATGATGGAGATGATGATGAGTGGTTTTGTTTGTTAATTTTTATGTATTTTGCTTTTATGTTTAGATTTCATGGGGTTAGTAGGTTGTTGTTCGCTTGTTAGAGTTTTTATGTTTAATGTTTAGGTTTGCATTTGTAATGAACTATTAAATTTATGTTTATTACACTATATTGTTATACTACTTTTATTGTATATCTTTTGCTTTAGTTTAAATGCTAGAATAGTCTTTTATTTTCATATGACATGTTAATCTCACTTGTCTTTATTACTTGTACCTGTACTATTCTCTTATTTTAAACTTTATTATTCTTCTTTCTTCTTGAACTAGCTTGTTTAAAATTAATTAAAAATTTAAGTTTGAGAGGAAGAAAAAATATTTCTGAAAACTAAACTTAATTTGTCCATGGAAAACTATATTTTAAAAATTTTAATTTAGCATAACATGTGGTATGTTAGGTTAACTTTAGATAACTACATTTTAAATTTTACTTAGAAAACTTAAGTTAAAATTTTTAATAATAAAGGTCAGTTCTAGAGTTAAGATATTTAGTATAAGAATATAAGATTATGTTTTTACCATTTAAACTAAAAAAAATTGCATTTTTGGAAATATTAAGAATCTTAGCTTTTTTCTTTAAAAAGAAGTAATTGAGATTTTATGAAAGATCTTTTTCAAAGCTAATACAATTTTGTCAAAATAAGGAAATGTGAAAATTTTTTAACTTTAAGAAAAAGATAGTGGAGTTCAAAATCATTAAAGGCTATCCAGATATATTAATTCTCACATGACATGAAAAGAAAAAGAAAGGATTGAAAAAGATCCTAAAGGAAAAAAGAGAAGAAAAATCAAAAGAAAAAAGAAAGAAAGAGAAAAAATGAAAAATATGTTAGGAGAATCTTGAGAAGATGCCTGATCGAAATTTGACTCCACTTGAATCATCTTAAAGAAAGGAACTTAATTATATTTATGAAATAAGGCTTAAAGTATTAGCATCCTTACTAAATTAAGTCTCATGAAGTTCTTTTTATTGTAATATAGCATTCAAAATATGACTAAATTGAAATTACTTTTGAAATAAATAGAAAATCAGAACTCTTAAGCTCGACTACTAAATATTCTTACATTTTTAGTTTTAATCTGAGTTATTAAAAAAATTTTAAAGTTTCACTATCAAATTTATAAAATAAAAAATATAGAAATCTATAAGTTTAAACTCACTTCGACAAGTTTTAATTTTTACATAGTACAAGTAACATTTAAGTTTGGGGGAATGATCCACCTTAATATTACTTATTTTTAGTGCATATTTTATGATCATTTTATGCATATGTTTAGCGATATTGCACTTTAAAGGAAGGTATTTTGAATATTTTTTTTGTTTCAGGCATATGAATGGACATTTAGAGAAAATGAAGGAAAAATGAACCCAAAAAATTGTGCATTTTAAATGGTTCCATAGCGCCTCCACCTGGCGCTATACCACCATAGACAAGTGTAATGGGCGCTATAGCGCCAATAAGTACCCTTCAAGAAGATTTAATGAAATTGTCTGAATTTTGAAAGGGTGTTTGAAGCAACCCTAGATTATTTTCAGAGATCAATTAATAGGGATAAAAATGGGATGAACGAGAGGACATTTTGGCTCCATTTGAAGCCTTTAAGAAGTTCTACTTTTGTGTTCAAGTATTTGTTGTGTTTGTAAGAGTAAGAGTTGGCATAAATATTTAAGGAAACTCCAGAATTTGTGTTGGGGAGAATACATAAGGTAATTCATATTTTTTATTAAGTTTTTTTTTCTAATACTTGGATTTCAATACAAATTATGTGTTTTTGTTTGTTCTCCATGAATTATGAGTAGTTCCTTTATTTCTTCTTACATTTGGGAATTAATCTTTTGGGGTGAGAATGATTTAAAGATTTCTTTTTAATCTAAAAAATTGTGATGACATTTTCACTGATTCTTCATTGACTTTACAAATTGGCCACGTGTGAAGTTAAAATCCATTGAGAAACATAAAGACCTAGGAGGTCTATGATTTCACCCAACTAGTAAGTGTCATTCTTCATTCTAGGCACAGCCATTGCAATCACTTAAGGGGGAGTGCAAATAGAGAGAGAGAGATAAGTTTTGATGGGCGTAGAATTGATGTTTCTATGGTGACAGACTAGATCTATTTTATCAATTTTGTTTCAAGTTTAGATCCTAAGGGTCCCTAGTAGGTTCTATAGAGAGTGCACAGTGGTTAATATGGATGTGAGAGGTCAGAATCTACTCAGCACTACTACACAAGCTGGTGAAAAAGTCTAAATTAGCCAATGTTCATTGCTAGAACCAGGAGGGGAAAAAGAATAGGAATGCTCCTATTTTTCACAATATATCATCTTATTTTTAGTCATTCAAATCCTACACAGATTAATATCTCTTTGTAAGGAGAAAGATTTTTTTATAATATTCAAACCTGTTAAATTAACTTTGTTTAACTATTAATCTTAGTTATTTCCTTCTACTTTAACTTATTCTTAACCTTTGCAATCATAACGACATTATTTAGTTTTATTTTATGTGCAATTTAGATAGAATTTTGCAAGTTTAATTTAAAGAATTCAACTTTCCTCGTGGGATCAATACTGGGGTTTTTAATAAAAATCCTATATTGCTTGAAATGATACGTATAGTTGCATAGTACCTCTAGTGTAAACTTTTATTATTTATTTTCTATATCCATTCATTTATTCCCACCAACCACTAAATATAAATTAGGACAAGTTATTGGCAATATTTTGGAGATTAAAAACACAAATAATTGTGGGTCGGGTCAATGAACAACTATATGCAATTAATGAACAGCAAATTCTATGGTATGTTGATATAGTTAACTACTTAGTTAGTAACATTTTGCTTTACCGATTAGATAGTCATCAAATTAAAAAGTTCATTCATGATTCAAAATTTTATTTTTGGGATGATCCTTATTTATATAAAAAATGTAAGGACTTATTTATTCGAAGATGTGTACCGAGAGAAGAAACCAAGAAATTTTGCAAAAATGTCATAATTTAGATTCTCAAATACATTTTGAGGTTGATAAAATTTCATTTATAATTTTACAATCTTGATTTTATTGGCTTGCGCTATTTAGAGATGTTAATACATATATAAAATCATGTGATAGATGTCTTAGGTTAGGCAATATTTCTAGAAGAAATAAAATGCCCCTAAATTTTGCTTTGGAAGTTAAAATTTCTTATGTTTTGGGTTTAGATTTTATTTGAACACTTATACCATCTTCTGGAAAAATTTATATTTTGATAGCTATGGATTATGTTTCTAATTGGATTGAAGCCATTATTTTACCTCACTGTGATGCTAAGAGTATTGCAAACTTTTTAAGGAATAGTATTTTTATAAGATTAGGAATGTCTAGAGTAACCATTACAGATGGGGGAAGTTATTTTAAGAATAGAATAATTAAAATATTAACTCGAAAGTATGGGATTAAACACAAAATTGTCATATCTTACCACCATTAAACCAGTTGTTTAGCAGAAGTATTCAATCATGAAATTAAATGAATATTTGGAAAAATTGTAAATCCTTATAGGACAACTTGGTCTGCTAGACTTCATAATGCATTATGGGCCTATAGAACTGCTTACAAAATTACTATAGAAATGTCACCATATACGCTTATATAAGAGAAAGCTTGTCATTTTTCAGTTGAATTGGAGTATAAAGCTTATTGAGCTATTAAAGATTTAATTATAATTTGAAAGATGCTGGTGAGAGAAGATTATTACAATTAAATGAGCTTGACGAGATAAGAAATGAATCTTATGATAATGTTAGAATTTATAAGGTAAAAATGAAAATGAGGCATGATCAGAGGATGATGAAAAAGCATTTTGAACCCATACAAGAAGTTCTGTTATAAAACACAAGATTGAAATTATTTCCAGGAAAAGTTAAGTCAGGTGGTCAGGACCACTTATTGTGGTAAGAGTTTATTCATATAGTGTTGTTGATATTGAAGATCCTAAAATTGGGAGAATAATTAAGGTAAACAAACACAGATTAAAAGCTCTTATAAGTGATAGTACTAAATTTTAGGAGATCCTAATTTTGGGTCAACCAAATTAAAAACCTTGGATATGTCAGGCTGATGACATTAAACCAAGCGTTTTGTGGGAGGCAACCCATTGTTATCGGTATGGTTTGATTTGTTTAGTGATTGTTGTTAAGATGAGTTTATGAAGTGATATTGAGTCTTGCATGATTAAGACAACACAAAACTTTATTTTATTGATGAAAATGAGGAGGGGAAGAAAGAATTTAGATATTTGAAGAAGTTTGTTTGGCGCTATAGTAACAGATTTGGCAAAATAGCGCCACAGTTCAAATGACTCTCCTAAACCACCAAAATTTTAGTTTTTTGTCTTCTTCTTCTCACTCCTTTATTATTAAACTGCCTAAAATAGGAATGGAGGCATCCCTTCATAGTTCTAAACATTGTATAGAGAGTAGAGAGTAGAAAATTCATACTTAGAGAGCAATTGAAATTAGTAGCAATGGAAGGTTTGAAGATAAGAAGATGATGCATAAAGATGCTCAGACCCACTTCAATTGATTTCTTACATTATGTTTAGAGTAGATTATAGATAAACTTGGAAAGATTAAAGAGTCATTATATCATCTCCACAACAAGTTACGTGACATGTACCACTAGTATGAGCACTTGGAGTGGCATTTGAAACTCCAATTGAACCACATGTCATGTTTCCAAGATTACCAAGTATGTATAGCAACAAAAAATGGATTAATGATATAGTTGCTCAATATTTTCCTCGTGCTCCATTCTACCATCTCTTCGATCGTACTTATATGGAGGGTGAAAAAGTGTGGGACAACATTAAGCATAATTACATTTAAGTGTTCGATTATGTGAAAATATGTAGTATTAAGTGTTCATGTGTGTGTCGGCTTTGTTCTCTATAGAGGCTCTAGAACTTCTGGATATTTGGCTATGTTTGTATTGACATCTATTTAAGTCTTTATTTTGTTGTACGTATTGAACTTATTATTTATATTAGAAAACCAGTTATGTTATGTTGTTAAAAGTTGGTTTTTATGTGTTCAAAGTGTTTGAAATGAAGTTGCACACTTAAAATTTAGAATGACGATGAACTGAATAACTTTCAAAATAGCCAATAAAATTGAAATATTAGAGTATGAAAATCTTAATTTTGATTTGCTATTTCAAAATATACAAAAATTTTCAAAATCTGAATATGTTTGAATGGCACCATATCACTACTATTGGGCATTATTGCGCCACTCATCAGGCAAAGCATGGTGTCATAGCGCCACTACTTGGCACTATCGTGCTGGACCGACCCGAAACTCTATTTTAGCGAAAAACTGCTAGCTTTTGCCATTTTTTCGCCTTAGTTCATCTTTTTCCTCCCCTATTTCAAAACTTGCTCCCCTAGGGCTTAAATTTATGCTTGATTGTCTTAGAGTTAATACTTCAAACTCTAAATTTCATCTTCTTTGGGTAAGATCTTCATCTTGGCTTTGAAGATTTTTATTTTATCTTGGCTTTCTTCCACATAGTGGTTAGGTTGAAAATCCTAATTTTTGATAAAATTGTGAGAAATACATGGCTAAATGATTATTTGGCTTAGAATGTGTTTGTAGGAGCCTTTTAAAGTTGCATTTAGAATTTATTGGAATTTTTATTGAAAAGTTTTAGATTTTTCATGGCTCCTATAATGAAGAGAGGTAGAGGACAACCTAGTTTCAATAACAAGAAATTATCTAGTTCGAAAGCTCAGGACAAATATGGAGATCAACAATATAAGAAATTGATTGCGGAGCGAAGTTTTCTTCTTCCTAGGGGGAACTATTGAATATCTGATTGTTGAACGACAATGGGAGAACTTTTGTTATTTTTCTATTGCTGCTGTAATTTCTGTTGTTCAAGTATTTTATGCAAACCTTCTTGACGAATCTGATGATTTGGTTTATGATAGAGGGCAAATGTGGAATATTAGCCCTATTCAGATTATTCATATTTACAAGTTGCATAGTGTTCTTACCTTCTTTTATTCAGACTTTAATCCTATTGATACTGAACTCGATGAGATTATGGGGTTTTTTACTAATGGAAATGGTGTTTGGAAGATAAAGAATGGACGACGGGTAAAGTTTTCATTTTCAAAGCTTAACGTTCATTCACGTGCTTTGCATTACTTCATTTCTGGTATACTTCTTACAACTAATTATTACAGTGAGGTAACCCGAGAAAGAGTCACTTTGAACTATTCCATTCAGATGAAGAAATCTATTGACATTGGCTCTCTTATTTACAAGAAAATGATTATTTTTTCAGGAGGAGGAACTACTGAAGGAATGGGATACCTTTCTCTTAATTCCACCATGTGCATATAATATGGAGTTAAACATGAGATATGGGAGGATATTTTACCATCTCATAAGCCTATTAGAATAACAGATTTGGAGATTTATAGAAAACATTTCGGATCAAGATCTAGGAGTGGAGGTTCTGACATTCCTTCAACTTCAACTTCAGCTTAAGCTTCTAGACCTTCCACTTCCTGTACTACTTCACCGGATACTATAATGGAGTAATTATTTATACAAAAAGGAGATATCTTGTCATTACAAAATCAAGTGAAAAGCTCAAAAGCTCACATGTACCATAGTGATGAATGTACACAGAAAAAAGCTGATTTTGATATTGCTTATCATTAGGCTATGGTAAAATTCATGAGGGGAGATCATTCAGTAGAATTTCCTAATTGCCCCAGTTTTACAGCATATGGGACTAATGAGATGGAGGAGGATGTAGATCTGGATGATGATGAGGAGAAAGAATATTAATAGGTCGTTATTTTTATTTTATTTTATTTCTTATATTTGGATTTTTTGTCGTAGTTATTTCTTGTACTTTTGTTGGAATGTTATGTTTGTACTTTTTTAGTACTTAGGGAGTGCATTTGTATTGAACTGATATGTTGCACCTTTTTGTTCTACTATTTACCGTTTACTTTTTGCTCTAGTTTATATTATTAGTGTGCTAGAGTAGTCTTTTACTTGTGCTTTTATTGTTATACATGCTAATTTTAGATTTATTGCTGCTCAACACTTGTTTTTATAACTTGTACATGAACTATTCTCTTGTTTAGAACTTTTAATTTTTTTCTCTTTCTTTATGCTTAATATGAATTGTAATGTTTTAAATTAATTAAAAATTTAAGTTTGGGGGAAGGGAGTAAAATTTTTTGAAAGTGAACCTTATTTGTCCTCAATAAAATATATTTTCAAAAATTATTTTAACATAACATGTGGTATGTTAGGTTAACTTTAGATAACTATATCTTTTATTTTATAAATGTTATAGAAGACTTAAGTAAAAAAATTTATTAATAAAGGTAAGTTCTAGAAATAAGATATTTAGTATAAGAGTATAAAATTATGCTTTTATTATTTAAAGTAAAGAAAATTGTATTTTTTGAAATATTAAGGATTTTAGATTTTTACACTTAAATGGAAGAATTGAGGCTTTATGAAAAATCTTTTACAAAGTTAATAAACATTTATCAAGTAAGGAAATGTGGGAAGTTTTTAACTTTAAGAAGAGGAAGGCAAATTTCAAAATCATTAAAGGCTATCCAGAGATAGTAATCCTCACAT
>JXCR01132986.1:0-25115 GCA_002079205.1 Phalaenopsis hybrid cultivar
ATGCCCTAATTGAAATTTAGGAATAACCAAAGGGTAAATGAGTAATTTTGATCATTGTGAACTCTTCTAGATGTTTGAAATATAATGGGTTAAGAGTTAGAAACCAGCTTGTCACCTTTTCATGGTAAGGGTAAAATTATAATTTTATAAATTATTATGACTTGGAAGTCAATTTAATTGGATGACACTAAAGTAGTGGGCTTAAGTTAGGAACATAATAATTCACTTATTTGAAGCCCCTAATTGGTGATTAGATGATACAATTACCCTTCAGTGAGAATTTGATTTCATTTGATTCAACACTCCTAAAATTACAAATTTACTCATAAGATTTTTAAGGGCTTAATAGTGAGCTAGGCTTAATCCAAGATTGTTCAGTGAGGCTTATAGAATATAATATAACTGATTATGAACATTTTGAAAACACTACAAGCCCAACTTTAGTCTGGGGTATAAAATCCTTAATGATTTTGAGTTTGTCTCTCTGGTCATTCACTCACATAACTTTTAAATAAAACATTAAGTGACTGTACAGCTACCCACTCATAAGGATAAGTAAAGTGTCAAGGTTCACTAAGCATAAGGTGTGTTAATTCATTGAAACTAAATCTAAATTCAGATGATTAATTGAACAATATAATAAGATCAAATGAACTCAAAATATTTCAAAGAATTTTAAAAGTTGTTCTCCGAACATTTTAGAATCCTTTGGATATTTTGAAAGACAATTGAACTTATTATTCTTTGTTCAAGAAAATCATGCATTAAAACCTTTAAGGACTCACCAAGTTATGATCTAGGATTCCGTAGATACACATTCAACTGGTCTACTTATTTTCTGTTCTTGCAATTTATTTAAAGTTTCCCACAAAATTATATATGTCGTAAGTTCTAACATTTCAGCAGAAGTGCAAGAAGATGACAGGTACACATTTACATTTTTGCAATGCAACTTCCCTTCCTTTTACTTTACTGCATTTCATACATGTACTTGTTTCAATTACAAAACATTTTTCAAAATTGAAAATTACAAAACTATTTTTCAAAATTAAACAACATTTTCAAAACTAAACAACAAAACAATAATTTCATAACTCGTGAGATAACCCATGGTTGAGGTAACCCACAGTAAATAGTGGTATCGGAATGAGGGAATCGTGAGATCTTAATCGGTGTTGCTCTAATTAACTTTAACCCCCCTCCCTTATATTGACTAAATAACTTGTCATTGAAACCTTTGAAACTTAGACTTTCTTGGGCAATTTTGGTCAACTCTTTTGGATTCTAGGACCGTTTGTTTGATCACCTTTAAACAGAGAGGTTCAGGAGTCCTTTAGGACTTTATCTTTTTTGTGGGGGACAATAGGTGTGTTGGTGAACTAGTTTCTCCTGGGAGATGCGCGTTGTGAAGATTGGTCATGTACTAGGTCCTAAACTTCACCGTTTCTCTGTATCTTTCAGGTTTGGTTTGTTATTTTTGTGAATCAAGCCCAGTCTATACGTCTCTTCTCCGTCACTTAATTTTAATCAAAACTCTTTAACACTATAATCGCAAATAAGTAATAAATTTGAAAATTAAAATAAGAAAGGACGTACCCAGTCCACAAAATGACCTTTGTTAATTTTTAGTGTTCGCACTGAAATTACAAAGTGATGACCAATACTAACCCTCAGGACTTCTCTTTTGAAACTGCTACAATGGCGTTCCCTACTCTCACTTTCTCCTGCAACATGCCCACCGGGTGCGACGCTCGCAGCATTGCACTAAAAATCAAGTTTGGAGCTGGATTTGACGAGTTTGAAGTTGTACTTAGCAAGGCCCTGTTTGTTGTCATGAAGGTTGCTGCTCAAGAAGTGCAAGAGCGTATGTTGAGTTCAATCTGAGTTGTCCCCAGGACTTCCCATCTTACAAGAAGGCCAAGATCACTACCCACCCGACACCCGTTAAGTCTACTATCCCCGCATCCATCCGCTCAAGATTCATCACACATACTGCTATTGGATTCACTGTTACTATGCCTACCATACCATCTGTTAAAGGAAAAGAAATTTTTATTGAAGAAGATTCAATTGCTGGGTTCACTACTCTGCCATCAACATTTAAAGTCGGTTCCAATTCAGGGGTCAAGCCGCCGACAAAGTTGTAAATAAGAAACTAAAATTGGGAAATTCAGAGGGCCGCCAAGGTCCAGGCTACAAAGATAGCTTTTCTTGATGAGATTCCTCACAAGGAGGAACTTGGATTACCTGAGATTGCTCCTCTCCTACAAGAAAGTAGGTTTCATCCATTAATGGATACCACTAAGATGAGAGCATCTATAAGACTGTCGTTGATCTGCCATCACCACAGAATAATGGTAAGAAGAGGGAGAGGCCCACTCCTATCACAAAAGTCTGAGTTGCTCAAGCGATTGGGATGCGCAGGATTACCCGAGATGAAGAAAGAAATACTGAAGGATATCAGATCGTCTGCCAGTTTAAGAAAGCAGTTGAAGTGACTCCAGCCCATGTTCCAGTCAGATTTAGGCTTAGGAGCAGTGTTAATAGTATTGCCACCATCACAGGTTCTACCATTGTTGCTCTGAAGTCCATAGGCCATTGACCAGCTATGTCACGTTTCAATCTAAGGATACCACCTACCACTATTCATGAAAATTTTCCAAAGAAGGATAAAGGGAAGAAACGTTACTGGTGTACTTGATCTGCCCCACAGAGAGCATACTTCTCTTAGACATACCAATGCCTCGTTCAAGACACTCCGTCTTAAAGCATCAACGTCAATGAAGAGAGTGAGGGTACCTAAGGGTGTTGCATAAGTACATTTTGATGAGCCCGTATGGCAATTTTATGGAATGAAGCAGAGGTTTGATGTGTCAGAGGTTGTTACCATCATTTTTAAGTCCTTCGTACAGCAGAATGATGCTTAAGAGAAACCTCTAAATCTCAAGATTTAAGAGAAAGCAATCGAAGAAAAGGTAGAGAAGCTCAGAGCCGAGATTGTAGAATTAGCTAAAGAGCGAGGAGTAGGTATTGATAATGATGATGATGAAGATTTTGACTTCATGGATTATCTCGATGAGGAGTTCATGGATATTAATGTAGTTGAAATTAGGGTCGTTGCATTTGTCATTTGTGCATGATGCTCCACTCTTCGAAGAGAAGAACACTGTAGATGATCTGCAAAGGGCCATTTAACTAAGAGAAGAACATATCATACGAATGGAGAAAAGGATGGAAGAGATGGCTGCCACTATGACCACCTTGGCTACAGTACACGGGCAGTCTCAGTTGCAGCAACTAGCTTCACCGGAGGTTAATCAACCTGAGGTTGTGCATACTACAGACGATAGAAAGGAAATTGTTTCTATCAATAGAGATGAACTTTAGAAGAAAGATTCAGTCCATAGTTTGGTACCAGAGAAAGACATCAAGAAAATGATAGTACAACAAGTGAGGGGGGCCTTAGCCCAGTCTAAGGGTGGTGCATCAATTTTAAAGGGTAGACCATATCCGGAGAAATTTGATGTCGTGTCTTACCCCAAGGGCTTTGTCTCAACAGATATCAAGACATTCGATGGAACTAAAAATCTTCGTCAGTATATAGCCCACTTCAAAGCCAGTTTTTGTAATGTTGGAGGCAATGAAGCGTTTTTGTTCCACCAAATTGTCAGTAGTTTATTAGGGATATCATTTGATTAGTATGTCGAGTTGCCCAACAGATTAGTAAAAATGTTTGCCTAGTTTGAGCACTTGTTCGTGAAGAGGTTTGCCAGAGTGCAGCATCATGTCACCATAGGAGATCTCGTGGTGGAAATGCAGAAGCCTAACGAGACCTTGGTTGATTATATCTTAAGATGGAGAAATTTGAACATGAAGTGTGACCTGCAGCTACAGAAACAACATGTGATTGAGATTCTACTCAAAAGCTTTCACGAACTAGTAGCTTTTATGCTTAAGGGACTCACAATCAAGTCGTTCAAGAAATTACTCAGCAAGGCTGGCAGCTTGCAAGAGGAAGTTAAGCATATGAAGTTCTAAGAAAAGACCAAGAAGTCCAGAATAGTCAAGATATTTAACAAGAAATCTGGGACAGTAGCAACAATTGATAAGGGCAAGCAGCTAATGAAGATTGAGGTTGAGTAGTCTCATCAGGGTTCTCAGCAGTCGTCACAGCATGATCAGTTTCATCAGCAACATTAGACTCAACAGTATGGTCAATCTGAATAGTAGTCATATAAGAAAGGATCGTATAGGACACATGGTAGACAGGATATGACATTCACGGAGTGGATGAATAGGGTGTATTCTTTCAAGGTTGAAGTTGTGCCAAAGATCTTCAAAAATTTGATGAAGAAGTCCGAGTTCAGATTGCCAGAGTCAAAGAAACTAGAAGAGGTTGATAAGAAGGATCATCCTAACTATTGTTCGTACTACAGACTCCTTGGGCACACCATAAAAGGATGTTTCAATTTTAAGGATTGGCTCAAAAGGAATCTCAAAGAAGGAAATATAACTATTCCAAAAGAATATTTAAAAAAACTTGAAAGAGGTCCTATAAATATGATTTTACTCAAGCCAAACACCCTGATAAAGCATATTTAGAGGAAGGTGGTTGGAGCATAGTTTGGAGTAGATCATCCAAGAAGATACTTGACCAGATTCAGACCACATCAGCACAAGCTGTCATTCAGAGTCTACAGCCTGCTAGACTGAAGATAGAGATCAAGCCAGAAAAGTCACTGTAGCCAGAGAAGAAGAAGGACGAGATCGTGCACGAGATGAAGATGGATAGTGAGAGGGGTAGGATAGAGATTGTCTCTGTTAGATTGGTTGTTTCGGATTCGGGGGAGAAATTCCTAGAATAGTTGATCGTATATCACAATCTTTTTTTCCCTTCAGGGGCTTTTAAATATAATAATTACGATTTCAGCTAAGTTTTAATTATCTTTAATGATAACGTAACTAACTGTGACCAATCTAATAACGATCTTGATTCCCAAATTGATCCTCCAATCATACTTAAGTCCAATGAACATGTTAATAAGAATGAAGAAAATGTCGATGACACTGGTTACTAGAGTTTTGGGAGTGACAAGCCAGCCCTCGAGTGTCAAGGGATACCGATAGTAATCAACTTAGATTTTTCAGATTCAGAAATGACACCATAAGAGTTAGCTACAAAATCAAGAGAAGAAGAAATTACATATAATAATTTAAGGCATGAGAAAGTATTACCTCCAAGGATAACTCCAATGGACAAAGGAAAGCAAATAGTCACTCAAGAAGAACCACCTCCGCCTCTGCCAGTAGAAAAGACACGATATTAAGTGAAATATGGAAGTCTTTATAAAGTAGATTATAATGGACTAGCTCATCTTAGAAGATTGCTAGCCAAAAATAAGCATCTACGATACTTTGGAGGGAATCTCTAGTCACGACCCTACTTGATCCAAAAATTTGCTTAGCTCAGTTAGCCTGCACATCGTTGGATGAAGTTTGTTCATTAAAGGAACAACCTGGGGTGGCCTTTACTGATGAATACTTGCTTCTTGGTACTACTAATCACAATAGACCGTTATACATCTCTGTCATCATCAGTAGATTTGTGCTCTCTTGAGTTTTGATAGATCCAGGAGCGTCACTTAACTTGATGATTATACGGACGTTAGTGTATTTGGATATTATTTTTCAGGAGCTTACTGTCAATAAGATGATGCTAAGAGGATTTAACCAAAAATGGGAGAGAGCTTTGGGATCAATTTCACTACTAATGAAGGTTGGAGAGCTAGTAACAACCGCTAAATTCCATATCATCAACGCAGAAACTTTGTTCAACGCTTTGCTTAGTCAACCATAGATTCATGAGCATAACATGGTTCCGTCATTGCTACACCACTGCATTAAGTATTGTAAAGAGGGATAAGATTATTGCTTCAAAGGGGGCCATGTTCAATTCATGAAGTAGCCATCCATGAGTATGCCAACTACTACGCTCCTCCAAAGAAGAGTGTCTTTTCCCAAGAAGTTATGTCAAATAAGATGTAAGATGCAAAGGGATTATAAGAGCTAAATTATTCAACTTTGCTTTGATGATCTATCACCACTCATTTGCAACGAATTAGCGGAGATTCTTTCAGCCCACACATCCAAGATCGAGGTCGGGGACATGGATGGAGAAGAACCAACATGATTGTTGAACGGACAAGGCTGACAATCAGCATCGACATGGAAGAATCTTCTTATGAAGATGAGTTTGATGAAGAGATGATGATGATAAAACAAAAGAAACAGTAGTTCAAAATTTCATTAGAAGATGTGGAGAAAAGTGAATATGAGTCAATGTTTGATCAAATCAACCACTATGTGCACGCCAAGATTCTTACTCTGATTCACCCTCAAAAGGTTAAGAGTTTAGAGATCAAGGAAGTCTGGGGTGTTGGTTTGAAATCGATCAAGTTTTGCGTGCTTCTCCTACTACTAGTTCTAAAATTCATGTAAATTCAGAAGAGGATGATTCTAATGAATTAATGGAATTACCATTTGATTACGTTTCTCCTTGTGTTCAAAGCATAATTCAACAGGGATATGTGTCAAAGCAAATGATGAAAGATAATCTACAACTTTTTGAGAAATTGTGGAATGTTAAAGGTCAAACCCTCAACTCAAAAGAGGGTCAAAAGAGGGTCTTGGATTTGGTATGTTATGAGCAATCGATGATTTGAAATTTTGCATGGTTGTTACTAGCGAATTAGAAGTGGATTGTCTTGATGTGAAGGATGATTTTGAAGACTCTCTGATAGACGATGCCCCGCCAAACTTTGAGGAGGAAATAGTTGATGAGTAGAAGGAAGTTAACCTCGAGACCGAGGAGCAGCCCTGACCAACCTTTATAAGTTCTCTGCTCATCGAAGAAGAATCTACATATTTAATCAAGTTACTATTAGAATCGATAGACATAACAGGCATTGTCATCTATGATGATTCACAACTCGTGATCCAGCAAGTTGCCAGACAATACAAGATTCTAAAGCCGAGATTAGTAGAATATCACCAGTACATAATGAAGTTGTTAGAACAGATTCTCAGTGTGATATTGTATAGAATTCATCGGGGATATAACGCTCATATAGACACTTTAACCAAGCTTGCTAAGTAAATGGTGTGTCCACCAGAGGATTCCATCAAAATTAGAGTACAAGGAAGCCAATTTTTGTCAAATATAAACCTTCACAGTCTACGCAAGTTTGGAAAAGAATAAGAAATAATAGCTGCAGTAGCAGAAAATACTGAAGATTGGCGCAGACCATTAATAGAATATTTTCAAACAGGACGACTACCAGATGACAAGTCAGAAGCATATCATATCACGAGAAGAGTTACGTTGTATGCTTTGGTAGGGAATGTCCTCTACAGAAGTTCATTCGATCAGATCTGACTACGATGTCTAACCAAAGTAGAAGTACATAATATCGTCAAAGAAGTATACTTGTGTAGTGCTCACCAGTCAGGGTCAAAGATGAAAATGAAAATTAAGAGACTCAGGTATTATTGGGCCACAATATTGATAGATTGTATGGATACATCTAGAAAGTGTCACCTGTGTCAAGTGCATGGAGTGGTCTTGCTCCAACCTCTGAATGTGCTACACCTGACCATCACCTCATGGCCATTCGAGTGTTGTGGCATGGATATAGTTGTTTCGATAGACCCTTCATCTTCGAAGGGACACAGATTTATTCTCATAACCTTGGATTACTTCTCTAAGTGGGTAGAGGCATTGTCGTTGCAAGAGGTTACAATGCACCACGTTCTTTAGTTTCTTAAAAGTTAAATTGTCTACCATTTTGGCGTCTCGTACAGAGTTATTTCTGATAACGAGTCGGCCTTCAAGAGCACCAAGATCAACAATTTTGTTAAACAACATGGGATAGATTGGAGGTACTCTACAATTTATTACACCAAGGAGAACACCCTAGCCGAGGCCTTCAATAAGACGCTCGTGCAAATTTTGAAGAAAACATTGGACGAAAATAAAAAAGAATGGCACAAGTAGTTGTTAGAGGCTTTGTGGGCCTACAGGACAATGTTCAAAACTCTTACTCAATGTAAACTGTATGCGCATGTGTATGGGTCTGAGGTTGTACTCCTGTTGGACGTTCAATTATCGTCTCTCAGAGTCGTCACCACTAACCAGATTACAGTAGAAAACAATGTCAAACTCAGACATGTATAATTGGAGAGTCATGAAGGAAAAAATACTAGAAGCACAGTAGAATCTAGAACTCTATCAAACAAAGATGATCTAAGCCCACGATAAACTGGTCCACCTAAGGACATTCAATGTCGGTGAACTCGTACTCATCCTTAGGAGACCTATCCTTGCACACTGCAGGATATGTGGAAAGTTTGAACCAACTTGGAAGGAACCATTTGTAATGGAGAAGGTCTATTCAAGAGGATCATACCAGTGAATAGATTTCCAGGGCAAAAGGACCATGTCTGGTCAATGGGTGATATTTGAAGAAATATTATACAACTTAATGTCCTCTAGGATGAATTTTTGAAAGTGATATTTGATCTGATGATGGCTATTTGGTCGGCATCCAAAATTTTGTAATAAAATCAATTTTAATATAATAAAATTTAAATTTGCACTTTTAAATTCCCCTTTAATCTTTAATTTCACTAAATTAAAGTCAACAAAATACTTGCATATGTATAATCCTAAAATCCACTTAATGATAATTTGTTATTGTTCGTTTGGAATTTCAGTGCACTGATGTTTTTCTAACTTTTGCAAGAAAATGTCGGGTTACAAGCTTATCTTCTCTTTTAAAGGTGGCTTAAATCTCACACTTGAAAAAGAGAAGGCAGAGTGGGGCAGAATTGTGAATTTTGACTTGGACTACATTCAAGACAATGTAAACTACAAAGGCCCCTCGATGAGAATATTCAGCCACTAAGAAGCAAAAAAGCTACAACCACTATTGAGAATTAGTGCCAGAGAAGATTCTACAATGAAAGGAAGAAGTCCAAAACATTTCTAGATGTGCAGGACCCAATGGAAATGGTCGGTCACTTACAGTCAATGATTAGAACACCAACAAGAGACTTAGTCGGTGCTTCTACAGAAAGGATTCCTGATGTACCACTGAGAAAGACGCAAAGTAGAAATGTCAACCATCGCAAGCATAGAGCCTTGGAGTGAATGGAATAGAGAATTACCAAGGAAGAAACTGCGATGCTTGCTTCAATTCATGAAGAGAAATTCTACGATCCGAACTTGAAGGAGACTTCCACTAGCCCATCAATTACGAAGGATGAGCCAGAGACATTTAAAAAGCTTACATCTTCAGGGATCCCCGATGAGCTTTGTGTGGGATGCCCCATGTGTAATGCCGAAATCCTAAGGAGAACATCGTTGATTGCGACTTTATATATGCTTAAAAATATAAGTATTTAATACTGCTGCTAAAAGATTTAATTCCTAGTGACTTTATATATGCTTAAAAATACAAGTATTTAATACTGCTGCTAGAAGATTTAATTCCTCAGCAATTGCATCAAAACTAAATAACAGTTATAGATTCAATAAATATGGACGTAATAAATATTCAATCATTGTAAAGTCACACTCATCAACGCAAGTATACGTGTCGCTCAAGTAATATAAGGCTCTAATGGAGTCCTAGATATCGATCTCATAGGGAGTATTATTAGAAGCTACGAACAAAGATTTTAGAAAAGCAACACTTTAATCGCAACAACAAAATTCAATTTGCTTATCTATCACTAATAGGCAATTAAAATAAATATGTAATTTTTTTAATAACTCTTAAATAACTAATTATACTAATGAGGTTTTTAATGTGATATTCAATGTATAATAAAGCATACTTCTTGTCAATAAATTATAATGAATGGATAAAGTGAATCAGTTCAATTTGTATTGTGTCAAATAGGAGCATACCTATTTTTTACCCTTTGGTCCAGTCATAAAGAACATTGACTAATCCTACACTTGTTTACTGAATGTGTAGCTAGGCCAGGAGGATACCGGCTCTCACTTCGAAGCTCTCACGTTCCCCTCGCCTGAGGGCTAACATTTATACTTTAGCACCCAAACGATAGGACCGAATTGGGGATTTTTGTCTGTCACTCTAAAATCTCCAATTCTACGCCCGATAATTTTATTTCCCTATTTATTTGCACCCAACTTCCAAGGGCTTTGACCTCCCTGAATCTTGGATGTAATCTTCACTTTAGTTGTAAAACTCAAGATATTTTAACAAATTAATTGGTCAGATTGAAGGTAAATTAAGATCAAAGTGAAAAGATCATCACAATTTCTTAAATATTTTTGTGGCTTCACCAATTAAAATCATCATTTCACAAATCTCAAGACAAGAAGAAAGATAGAGAAAGCTACTCATGTCTCATGGGGAAAACACAACAAAACTCAGAATTCATATATAAAATCAAAGTCATACAAACTAAATAAGTAAATAAACTTATCTCTAATTTCTCCCCAAGAAAACTCCTCGAAGTTCCTCTGAATCTCACTTTCTTTACAGCATACAGAATTCCTCTTTGAAGTGGCAAGGAGGAAGAAATCTCTCACTTTCCCTGCACTCTTACAATCTCTCAAAGAATTCCTCACAATTTAGACTTTCTACACTTGTTTCACACTTCAATTTTGAGTCTCCCCCTCTCTATCACCTCTAGAGTCTCCTCAATTTTTGGCCAAAATCTTCTTTTAAAGTTGTGAATGAGTTTTCCCAAGAGTTGCCTAAGCACCCCTCCAAAATTCATCCTCATCCAATGCCTAATTGGACATAACTGTCGAGCTCGCCGTCGACGGCCTCAAGGGTGTCGTCGGCGGACCTTATAAGTGAGTTAATTCTGGAGTCTCAGTAAATTCTCGTCGTCGGCGCCCTAGTTCAAATCTTCACATTTTGATCTTTTTCGCTCCAAATTCGCTCCTTTTTTCATTTTTTTTCTCCAATGATCCTAATTCATCATTCCTGCAACAAAACATCAAAAATACCTTTCTTTAAAGTGCAATATCATCNTCAAACGCACTAACCAAACAACCAGACAGCTTATCCGGATCAGCTGGTCATCAGTAGATTATCAGGATAAGCTACTTATCAGCAGAAGTTGGATAAGCTGCAGCTGCCCCAAACAGACCCTTAGTCTGTCACTCTAAAATCTTCAATTCTACGCTCGATAATTTTGTTTCCCTATTTATTTGCACCCAATTTCCAAGGGTTTTGACCTCCCTGAATCTTAGATGTAATATTCAATTTAGTTGTAAAACTCAACATATTTTAACAAATCAAATGACTAGATTGAAAGTTAATTAAGATTAAAGTGAAAAGATCATCACAATTTCTTTAACATTTTCATGACTCAACCAACTCAAATCACCATTTCATAAATCTCAAGACAAGGAGAAAGACAGAGAAAACTACTCAGAACTTATGGGGAAGTCACAACAAAACTTTGAGTTCATATATAAAAGCAAAGTCATACAAAATACAACAAGTAAATAACACTTATCTCTAATTTCTCCTTAAGCAAACTCCTCGAAGTTTCGCTGAATCTCTTCCTTTCTTTACAGCACAAAGAATTCCTCTTCAAAGTGGCAAGGAGGTAGAAATCTCTCACTTTTCCTCCACTCTTACAATCTCTTGAAGAATTCCTCACAAATTAGACTCTCTACACACTACTGGAACTCTTGGATGTTGTTCTAACCTTCCAACTCCTCGAACTCCTTGAACTCCTCTTCCATTTTTGGCCAAAATCTTCTTTTAAAGTTGTGGATGAGTTTTTCCAAGAGTTTCCTAAACACCCTTCCAAATTTCATCCTCATCCAATGCGTTGTTGGATATAACCGCTAATCTCGCCGTCGGATGCCTCGAGGGCACCATCGGCGGGCCTTCTAAAATATTTAATCTGGAGTCTCAGGAGCCGTCGGCACCGTTGGGCTCGCCGTCGACAATCTAGTTCAAATCTTCACATTTTTGTCCTTTTCATTCCAAATTTTCTCCTTTTTGCATCTTTTTGCTCCAATGACCGTAATTGATCATTCCTGCAACAAAACATCAAAAATATCTTTCTTTAAAGTGCAATATCATCAAAAATAATGTAAAATAGGTATGAAAATCTCAACATATTTTCCTTTGGTCATATTTCACGGTCATAGAGAGGAGAGCGAGAAGCCCACTCCTATCACTAAAGTCCGCACAGTTTTTCAAAGGTTGGCGCTAAGGAAGGATGTTCAGTGGTTGAATTACTTAAGCAAATGGGAAGATCATTATCCTCCCAAATGAAGAAAGAAGTTTTGAAAGATTCCAAGGCTGCTCGATAGTCCCACAAGTCAGCTGAAGTTTTACCAACATGTATTCCCATCAGATTCTGTCTGAGAAGCCGAGTTGATACTACCTTTACAACTACATATTTTATTACCTATGCCATTCCAAGGTCTGCAAGACGTCGACTGGATAAGTCACGTATGGATCCAAGGATTCAAGAAATTGTTACTCATAAGAATGCCTCAAAGAGGGAAAAGATGAAGAAATTATCTGATATTATGTTTGGTTTGCACTGCGAGGGGCATACTTCTCTCTGACATGTCGATGCCTCTGTTAAGATACCCTGTCTCATGACATCATCATCAAGAAAGATGGTGTGGGTACTGAAAGTTGTCATACTAATATGGTTTGCTAAGCCCGCAGGAGGATAGTGGATAAAACAAAAGTCCAAAATATCTGCTATAGAATTTGATGAACAAGTGAAGGATGTTCAGGAAAATTCTTCAGATCTTAAGACAGGAGGCGACAATTGAAGGAAAAGTCGAAAAGCTCAGGGCTGAGATTTCCGAGATAGCTAAAGAATATGGTGTAACCATTAATGATGATGATGAGAATTTTGATTTCAATGATTATCTAGAAGAAGACTTCATGGATATTCACGTCATTGAGACTAGAGCGACTTTGTCAGCGTGCGATGCCCAACCTCTCGTCAAAGGGATCGCTGCGAATGATTTGCATAGGGCTATTTTCTTTAGAGATGAACAGATTAGTCAGATGGAAAAATGAATGGATGAGATGGCTACCATCATGGCCGTTATGGCTATAGTTAATGAGCAATCTCAGTCACATCAGGTAGCCTCTCCAGGGATTAATCAACCTGAAATAACCTATATTATCGATGAACAAAGAGAAGTTGCTTCCTCTAATAGAGAGGATCAACAAAAGAAAGATTCCTCACCAAGTACCATGCTTTAAAAGGATATTAAACAATTGGTCAAACAACAAGTTTGGGAGGCCTTTGCCCAATCTAAGGGTGGTGCATTGATTTTAAGGGATAGACCTTATCCAGATGAGTTTGATGTTGTGCTCTGCTCCAAGGGTTTTGTGTCACCAAAATTTAAAATATTTGATGGGACTTGGAATCTCAGACAACATAGAGCACATTTTCAAGCCAATTGTGGCAACACTATAGAAAATGAAGCCTTACTCTTTTGATAGTTCATTAACAGTCTGTCAGGGATTGCTTTTGAATTGTATGCCGAGATACCCAACAGATCAGTGAAGACGTTCGCCGAATTGGAATAGATGTTCATAAAGAGATTTTCTAGAGCACAACATCATGTTTATTAGAGATCTCATAGTGGAGAAGAAAAGACCCAACGAGACTCTATTAGATTATAACTTGAGGTGGAGAAACCTTAGCATGAAGTGTGAACCTCAACTACAGGAAAAACATGCGATCGAGATTTTACTCAAAAGCATACATGAGCCAGCAACTTTCATGCTCAAGGGACTCATCATCAATTCCTTTGATAAATTATTAAGCAAAGCAAGCAGTTTACAAGAGAAAGTTAAACATATGGATCCTCAAGAGAAAGAAGAGAAATCCAGGACAACCAGAGCATTCAAGAAAAGGTTTGGGACAATGACAACTATCAATAAAGTAAAGCAGGTAATAAAGATACAGGAAGAACATTCTCATCGAAGTTCCCAACAATCATTACAGCATGCTCAACTATAAACACAACAGTATGGACAGTTCAGGCAACAATCATACCAGGGAAGACCATACCGAGTAGAAGGTAGAACGGGTCTAACTCTTTCAGAATGAACAAAAAGAGTGTATTCTTTCAAAGATGAGGTTGTGCTAAAGATGTTCAAAAATTTAATGAAAAAGCCAGAGTTCAGATTGCCAGAACTAAAGAAGCCCGAAGAGGTTGATAAGAAAGAATATCCCAATTTTTGCCCCTACCACAAGATGTTGGGACATATAATAGAGGGCTGCTTTATTTTTAAGGATTAGCTCGAGAGGAATTACGAAGAAGGAAATATAACAATCCCGAAAGAATATTTGAAAGATCCTGAAAAGGGTTCTGTAAATATGATTTTGGCCGAGCCAATTGTCCCAATAGACGCATATGAAAAAAAAAGATGGATGGAGCACAGTTTAGAGAAAGACATATAATCAGATTCAGACCACTTCAGTTTAGGCAGCCGTTCAGAGTCTACGACCTGCTAAACCTAGGTTAGAGACTTTGTCAGAGAAGTCACCGTAAGCGATAGAGAAAGAAAAGAGCAACATCGTGAAGATCGATAGCGCGTGGGGTAGGATAGGGGCTGCCTCTGTTAGATTGGTTGTCTCAAATTTGGGGAAGAAAATCCTTGAACCCCTGACCATGTATGATTATCTTTTTGCCACACCGGGGTATTATGAATATAATTATTATGATTTTGGCTACATTTTGGTTGTTTCTAATGATAACATAACTAACTTTGTTCGATCTAACTACGATCTCAATTCTCAAATCGATCGTCAAATCATACTTGAGTCCAATAAAATCATTAATGAAAATGATCAAGACATCGACAATAACAGTTACGATAGCACCGGAAGTGAAGAACTAGTCCTAGAGTGTCACGATGTACCACTTGCTATCAACTTGGATCTCTCCAACGATGAAGAAGGAATATTAGAATTTTCGCTTACAACACCTCAGGAAGAAGAAATTACAGAAGTAAATCTAAGAAGCAGGAAAGTATTAGCTTCAAGGTCGGCTCCAGTAGATGAAGAAAAACAAATAGTCACTCAAGAAGAGCTACCTCTTCCTCCGCGAGTGGAAAAACCACATAGCCATGTGAAAATCAGAGGATTATACAAAGTTGATTATAATGTGCTAGCTCATCTTAGGAGGTTGTCGACCAAACTAAGCATTTATGATGCTCTAATCTTGTCAAAGGAGATGAGAGAATCTCTAGTTATAGCCTTACTCAACCTAGAGATTTTCTTGGCTCAGTTGGCCAGCACGTCCTCAGATGAAGTTTGTTCGTTAACAGAACAACCTGAGATAACATTCATGGATGAAAAATGGTTGCTCAGTACCACCGACTATAACCGAATGCTCTACATCTCCGTCAACATCGGTAAATTTGTATTGTCTAGAGCCTTGGTAGACTCGGGAGCATCACTAAACTTAATGAGTCTATGGGCGTTAGCATATTTGGACTTTGAGGCTCAAGAGCTTACAACCGATAAAATGATGTTAAGAGAATTCAATCAGAATGGAGAAAGAGCACTTGGATCAATTATACTGTAGAGGAAAGCTGGAGAATTAGTAACAACATCAAAATTCCACATTATCGATGCAATGACTTCTTTTAATGCTCTACTTGGACGACATAATATGGTTCCATCATCTTTACATCAATGCGTCAAATATTTCAAAGAAGGACAAGAACATTGTATTAAAGGGAATTTACAACCATTCTCAGTTCATGAAGTAGACATTCATGAAAACGCCGCCTACTAAGCACCTCTAAAAAAATAAAATTTTCTTGTGAAGTTGTGACTAATGAAATGCAAGACTCAGAAAGATCCCAAAGAAGAGGCCATTCAACTTTGCTTTAACAATCTACTATCGTCTTCGCACAATGAGGCGATAGAGCTTTTTTTAGCCCATATATCCGAGATTGAGGCCGGGGACTTGGACGAGGAAGAACCAACACAATTGTTGAACATACTAGGCCCACCATCAACATCGACATGAAAGAAAGTTTTGATGAATAAAGTTTCGAGGAAGAAATGATGATGATAAAGCGAAAGAAACCTCTATACAAGATTTCCTTGGAAGACGTAGAAAAAGATGAATATGAGTTAATGTATGATCGGATCAACCACTATGTGAATGTCATGACCCTTACTCCGGTCTATCCTCAAAAGGTTGAGATTGTAAAGGTCAAGAAATTCCGTAGTGATGGTTTGAAACTGATCAAGTTTTATGGTGCTTGTACTTCTACTAGTTCTAAAAATCATGTAAATTTAGAAGAGGATTCTAATGAATTAATGGAATTACCTTTTGGTTNCACAAATCTCAACATATTTTCCTTTGGTCAACCGTCAATGGGAGCCTTCATAGAATGCCCGGAGTGTAACATCCTCCACCTAGAGAAGTATAGAATGCTTGAAGAGTACGCAGCCGTTAGTATGAGGTTTCAAAGTGCAGACCACCCAGAGATTGAGACATACATACCATAGTCTTTAGAGCTGCCACCATCATGGATTCCTCCAGCGAATGAGATAGAGGAGCAACCCCAACATTCACAAAGGATTCCTACATCAGATTTAGAAAGAATGAGCAGGGTCTGAAAGCAAAATTTTGAGTATTGTGAGGAAATCCAGAGAGAATTCATTAATATCCCGGAAGGATTGGAACTACTCAATGGAGTATTCTCAAAAAGCGATGAAGAAATATTCTAGATTGCGTTTTTTATTTAAGGGACGGAGGTCGAGCTGGTGTATTGATGAAGAAGATATATTCAGAACCATAGAAATGGATGTGTGAAAAAGGCAGGATCACCATCCAATGCAGATGTTGTTACAACTTTGTCAAGGATAGGCAAGGGAACCCCCCGGGCATTCTGAGATGTTACGAGGTGGATCCCCTGTCGTCCGCAGTAAAGCGCATGATTAAGAGGATGGTAAGATGGTGTATATTGCTAGTAGATTGCATCCCAAACAGTTGCATCATCAAGATCTATGAAGAAGGGGATTGCATACCTCCCCACATCGATCACCATGATTTTGTTAGATTGTTCTGTACAGTTTTGTTCATGCACAAGAGCAACATCCTATTCGGAAAAGAAATATATATTGTTGGAGCCAAAGCATTTAGAGGTTGAGTTGAAATTCCACTATCGATTAGTTCAGCACTGATTTTGAAAGGAAATGGAGCAGACTTAGCGAAACACTACATTCCTGGCGTGTGGCGCCATAGAGTTTTAGTTACATTGTGAAGAATGGACAAGAGTAAGATACCATATGGATTCCAACCAGATCCAAAATTGGAAGAGCTATGCCCGTATGAGCTATGAGATAGTTGTACCTCTAAGTATACGCGAAAGGACCTTTTTCTCGAAGCATGGCTTAGAAGATTAGCTTAACCACGAGCTTATCCCCGGGGACAGACACATGTTACTTTTTGCACTACGTTGGAATAGAGACGATATGATATATGATACTACATTCAGCATGTTTTTTTGGACAGTCTCAACATATGATCAGTTGTATTGCATGTTTGAAGCCTTTTAATAAAGTTTATTTTGTATTTCAGCATATGTTGTTAACTTGTCTCTTTTGTGTGATTGATGAAAAGCTGCATGACCAAGTGTTGGTCCCAAATTATAGAGAACAAAGAATGATAAAAAAAAATTCTAATAATGAATGAAAATTAAAATTAAAAATTAAATTAAAATTGATAATCTTAGTAATGACAGTAATGATAAAAATGGTAAACGGTTCTACTAAAAAATCTACACTCTGCATGACACAAATTTCACAAGTCTTCATGTTCTTCTCACAAGTTTCACAATCTGCACAAGATCACACAATTTTTCTGCACTCTTTCTATGAATTCTCCGCACTCACAATTCTCTCGGGATCAGTACATAAATTTTGATTCTCATCTCTTGAGATAGGCGTGAGACCCCTTTTAATGGAGTAAGGTATCCTATTCTCATTCTTTTCAAGATTGGTAGACCCCTTAAATGGATTAAGGCTTCTGATTCCCATATCTTGAGATAGATGTGAGACCCCCTTAAATGGATTAAGCCTTCTGATTCTCATTATGGGGTTGGTACCTAAATTCCAATTCTCATCCTAAGATCAGTACCTAAACTCTAATTCCCAACCCTTGAGATAGGTGTGAGACCCCTTAAATGGAGTAATGCATCCTTTTCTCATCCTTTCGAGCCCCTTAAATGGAGTAGGGCTTCTGTTTCTCATCTTGGGGTCAGTACCTCAATTTTGATTCCTTTCGTTACCTGTTGAGTTGGATGTGAGTCTCTGTGCTTTCCATCTCGACCGTCCTTTTCATACATCCTTAATTTTTGAAGTTTTCTTAAAATCAAAATTGAATTATTTTCAACTAAAATTAAAATTTTTTATTTAGAATCAAATAAAATCTTCGTTGAGACCATCGGTGTCCTCGATGGTTGTCTCTAGAAACTTGCCTTCCAATCCCCGATGAGAGTCCCTGTCTACTCCTCAGTGGAAGCTTGTTTCAATTTTCTCTCTTCTCTACTTTGAGCATGTTGGTTTAGATAATTGTGTTGGTTTGTTGATCTCTCTGGTCAACGCTAATACGTGCGGTGTGCTTGACGAACACATGCCACCTATTGGGGGCCCCTTTGTTGACTTCACTTTCGATTGAGGTCTAGTTTCTTCTTTAGAAGCCTAGGATCTAGTCATAGAACATTCCTGTTAACTATTCCTAGAATTGTATTGAAGAAACCCTCATCATTAGAAATTTTAAAACTCTTCTTTACTTGTCTTAAAGTTCCACATGTTGGTTCTAACCTCTAGCACTTAGTAGGTGGAGCAAATATGGGGGAGCTTAAGAGGAGTCCCCAAAGGACTGTTTGGCCTTAGGGTTAACTCCAAGTGGTGTGGTCTTTGTCAATCTTGCACACACATACTTAATACCCCTCACCTGCACACATAACCTCAACCCTTAACCAAACATGCCTAGCTTGATCCCTTACTCTATCGATAACCATTAGCTCTAGGCTAGAGTTTGGCTAAGAATAGCACATGGAGGATCCATAATTGGAATTCCCTTGGTCTCATGGCTCAAAAAAGGGTAATTTTATGATTAGTCTCACTCTACCTTTCTTCTTTTCTCTCTCCTCATCTCTGTCCTCTCATATTTTATCACCCATCGCCCATTTNAAATTCATCATTCCTGCAACAAAACATCAAAAATACCCTTCTTTAAAGTGCAATATCATCAAAATCAGTATAAAATAGGTATGGAAATCTCAACATATTTTCTTTTGGTCAAAATCCCCCAAGCTTAACTATTACTTGTCCTCAAGTAATTTTAGTACTACATAAAAGTTATTATCTACTGCAGTGAAGTTTTAATTCAGAAATACTATAAGTTTGACTTAAATAAATATCATAGTGAGATTTTTAGAAAGAATTCAAGTAGTTGAATTAACTCTGTAGCCACAAGATTATCCAGTCAACAAGTTTAAGAGTTCTAGTCTTCTATTTATTTCAAGAATGACTATATGTTGTAATATTAAGTCACTTAGAATNACGACTCTTGGTCATCTTCCCCGATCAGTTTAAACCCAAAGCCGTCCACACTAATTTGCTTTGATCACACTCGATAATCAATGAAATTAAGTACGGTTTTTTCCTACACGTGCATCTTTGAGCATATCCATACGGTTGATCATTCATGATATTAAAATTTTGTTCACAAAAGCACAAACCGAGCTTATTTTAACAGAAAATGGCCATTCCTTGGTCCAAGAGGTGTAACATCAATTAAATTAGTTCCTTAGATTTATTATGAGTTTACAAACCTCCTCCAAGCGTCACCTTAAGTTGAGATTGAGTCCATGTATGAATTCAATTGAAGGGTGATTTGGGTTTGGTCTAGGGCTAGGTTAGAGAGCTAAACTACACGTATTAGCGTTGACCGACAGACTCAACAAACCAACACAATTGCCTAAAGCCGACAGGCTTGGAGTAGAAGAAAAAGAAAATGTGAAGAAGGTTTCTGCTAAGGAGTACACAGGGACTCTCGTTGGGGATTGGTGGGTGTACCTTTAGGATGTCAATTTCAAAAGTTAATTTGAAATTCACAAGATAATTTGTGCTTGCTAACCCAAGTGATGGGCTATGCGACAGACTTATGGAGATAACCACCATGAAAACTGACACTCGCGGATAAGATTCGATTTGATTTCAACGCTTTAATTTTAAATTTCAATTTCAATTTTGATCTTGATTTTAATTTTGATTTTGATTTTATTGATAATTAATTTACGGAAGACAAAAATATGTGAAGAGATCAGATTGAGTTGGAATGCATAGGGACTCACATCCAGCTCAAAAGATATCGAAAGTGCAGAGAAATGAGAATAAGATGTCTTGATTTAATCAAAGGGCTTACTCTCTTAACCTTTAAAATTCAATGTGGATGATTGCGTTAGGAGGAGCTCCTAAAGCAACATGGAATTAGATGTAAAATCCTTAACCTCTAGATTTTGATATGAACGATTGAGATAGGAAAAAATCCTAATGCAATGCGGTATCGGATGCTGCGATCCTTAACCTCTAAAGTTTAATATGGACCATTACAATAGGAAGGATTCCTAAAGTAATGCGGTATGATATGCTGACACTCCTAAAAATTACCTACTTTTTTCATATATATTTTATGCTCAATTTTAGTGATTTTTAATGATATTATGACCAAAGGAAAATAAGTTAAGATTTTCATACCTATTTCATACTGTTTTTATGATATTGCACTTTAAAAAAAGCTATTTTTGATATTTTATTGTAGGAATGATGAATTAGGGTCATTGGAGCAAAAGGATGAAAAAATGAGCGAATTTGGAGCGAAAAGGACCAAANCACTAACCACGGAATTAAGGACCAAGCTCTGGATTAGTCAATGTTTTTTATAACACTCGGAAGAGGGTAGAGAATATGAATGCTCCTATTTGGCTTAAAACAATTTTTAAATATATTTTTCAAATGATTTTAATTTCCTCACAAGCCATATTATTATTTTAAAAGGGAAGGATGTTTTCTCATACTTAAACTTTTCATCCAAAAAACTTTTATTTTTTTCAGCAAATTACTTTTGAAAGTTTAGTATTTAGTTTAATTTACTTGTTATAGTCGTATATCTATATATTTAGAAGCATTTCACTTAAGTAGTTTAATTTCAAACTTTGCACTTTACTTTGTTTTTAATTTTATTTTTATTTTATAATAGAATATAATTAGCTAGTTATATATATTTCCAACTTCCCTGTGGAATTGATAACTAGGACTCCATTAGAGCCCTATATTACTTCAACGATACGTATACTTGTGTTATATGTAAATGAGAATTAGAATTTTAAAAGTTCCTTTTAAAGTTGAATTATTTTCATTAAAATTACATTATAATTTGGGTTACATTGCATCATTATTAGTATTGCACACAAATTCCCGCATGATCATTTGTGCACGGCTCTGTCAGGTGGTAAGAAAGTCTCAACATTTCCTAATCTAGTGTAACAAAAATTAGATCAATCCCTACTTTCCCTGGTATGACTATTTGTAATCCTTTATCTCTTTTGTATGATGAAGCTCCATCAAAATACATTTCCCAATGTATGACACTACACGGTTCTACTTGTAATATTAGCTTGTTTGTTATATCTTCATTGAGAGGGGACCCAGTAGGTAGTGGTTGTGCCGCAAGAAAGTTTGTTAAAATCTGTCATTTTATAGAGTGAAGGAGTACAAATGGTATATCAAATTGCAATAAAATCATCGACCACCTTGCTAAATGTCTGGATAATGTTGGTTGGGTCATCAAATATTGTAATGGATTAACCTTCAAAATAAGAGTGACCTTATGTGAAAGCATGTAATGTCTTAGATTCTGGGAGGAAAAAGTTAAAGCCAGATAATGCATCTCAAAAGGAGAATACTTTACTTCTATCGATATCAGACAGTTACTCAAGTAGTAGAGAACATTTTCCTTACCCTCATCATTGATCTGAGCTAATAGGGCTCCGATAGAGTATTCTATGGTCGCAGTATGAAGTATCAAATATTTTCCTGAGATAGGGCTGCCAAAATAGGAGGTGTCATTAATTATTGCTTAGTATCCATAAAGGCCCATTGGTATTTCTCTTCCTAAACAAATTTTGCGTCCTTTTTAATTAATGTCAAAAAGGGTTGACAACCACTTGATAGATTAGAAATAAAGATTCTCAGCTACGCAAATTTACCTTGAAAGGATCGTAACTATTTAAAGTTTTTGGGAAGTGGCCTTTCTAAGATATCTTTAATCTTATTTGGGTCAATCTCGATTCCCCGATGATGAGCAATAAAACCTATAAATTTCTTAAAGGAAATGTCGAAGGAACACTTTAAGGGATTCATCCTAAGATTATATTGTCTTGATTGTTTAAATACGATCCTCAAATCAAACAAGAGGTATATTCATTTCTTGCTTTTGATGAGCAAGACATCTACATAGCACTCCACCTAGTTGTGGATGAGGTCATGAAAGAAGTTCTTCATAACTCATTGGTATGTTGCTCCAGCATTCTTCAACCCAAACGACATCACTATGTAGCAAAAGATTCTAATCGATGTTTTGAAGGTTGTATATGTTGCATCATTTAGAGCCATCTTAATCTGATTGCACCTTGATGATCCATCTATAGAGGAGAAAATCTCATGTGTCGATGCAATATCTACCATCAACTCTGGTATCGGTAGTGAGAACTCATCCTTTGGACCCGCTTTGTTTAAGTCCCCGAAGTCGACGCATACTCGAATATATCCATTCTTCTTCTTAATTGAACAATGTTGGCTAACAATGTGTGGTACTTTTCTTCTCGCACAAAGTTAGCATCTATTAATTTCTTTATCTCGATAATGACTAATTGTTCTATTTCAAGGAGCATTCATCTGGGAGCTTGCTTCACTGAGATTATACTTTTTTCCACTCCAAGCTTGTGAACTGCAACTTCCAAAGATAAACCAGGCATTTCATGATAGCTCTAAGTGAAGCAATCCTTGATTTGTTATAGTAGCGTAATCAATCCAAGAGCTATTTTTATTTTCTGATTAAATCCTCTTAACATCATCTTATTGGTGTTAAGTTTCTGAGTGTTGATGACCAAATCTGCTAATGCCCATAGACTTATTAAATTGAGTGACATACCCAGATCCACCAAAACTCTAGAAAGCATAAATCTGTCGATGTTGACAGAAATGTAGAGCGGTTGGTTGTGATCGGTAGTACCAAGCAACACGTTTTCATTAGTAAAGGTTACTTCATGTTGTTCATTTAATGAAAAAACTTCATCCCAGGATGTGTTGGACAACTGAGCTAAGAAAAATTCTAGGTTAAGTAAGGCCTTAACAAGAGATTCCCTCATATCCTTTGACAGGATCAGAACATTGTAGATGCTTAGTTTGGCAGGAAAACTCCTAAGATGAGCAAGTATGTTATAGTCCACTTTATAGAGGCAAGCAATTTTCACTTGATTGTGTGTCTCTTACACTGACAGAGGTAGAGGTGGCTCATTTGAGTGACTATTTTTTTTCCTTTTTCTATTGGAGTTGTTCATAGTGGTAACACCTTCCCACTCCTCAAAATTAATATTTGTGATCTCTTCTTTTTTTCGTCATAGTCAACTCTTCTAGTTTTGCATCTGACTATGAAAAGTCCATGTTGAATGCAATTGATATTTTTGTTTCTGTTATCGTGTTCATCAGACTTAAATATGATTTCGTGATCATTTTAGGAATCAAAATTGAGGTTAGATTGGTCGTGGTCAATTATGTTATCACTAGAGACATTCAAAATGTAGTTGAAATTGCACTTCTTATATTTAAAAGACCTCGGGGGGGCAAAATGATATTCATACACAGTAAGTGGTTCCAAGAATTTCTCCACCAAATCAGAAACAACCAATCTATCAGAGGCAGCCCCTATCCCACCCCTCGTGTTATTGATCTTCATCCCATGCACGATCATAGTCTTCTTTTTCTCTGACTATTGCAAATTTTTTGGTGTAATCTTTATCTTCGATTTGGCAAGCTGCAGACTCTGAGCGAAGGCTTTTGCTGATGCAGTCTGAATTTGGTCCAGTATATTTTTGGACGATTCACTCCAAACTGTGCTCTAACCACTTTCATCTGAATATGGATAAATCTTGAGAGATTGGCTAGGCCGAAATCATATTTACATAACCTCTTTCAAGTTCTTTTAAATATTCTTTCAGAATTGTTTGATTTACCTCTTTGAGATTCCTCTCAAGCCAATCTTTGAAGCTGAAACAAATCTTAATGGTGTGCCCAAGGAGTTTATGGTATGAAAAATAATTGGGATGATTCTTCTTATTAGTCTCTTCTATTTTCTTCGGCTCTGACAACCTTAACTCAAACTTCTTAATTAAATTTCTGAGCAACTTTAACATGACTTCATCCTTGAAGTAGTATACACTGTTCAACCGATCTGCAAATGATGAACCTTACCTGACATTTGTTATGTACGGTCTCCTCTAAAATGACTGCTGACCAGACTGATTGTACTATTGAGTATGCTTCTGCTGAAACTGGTCAGTCTGTGACGACTTTTGGGAATTTCGACACTATTTTTGGTTGTGGAGTTGCCCGTTGGAAGCTGTCAGTCGCCGGAATCGAAATCTCGTTGCCTGCTTCGGAAGGACGTTTAATTTATATATATATATATATATATATNGATACCGACTCTCAATTCGGAGTTCCCACGTTCTCCTCGCCTGATGGCTAACATCTAAACATCAGCACCCAAACGATAGGACTGAATTGGGGATTTTAGTCTGTCACTCTAAAATCTCCAATTCTACGTCCCATAATATTATTTCCCTATTTATTTGCACCCAACTTCCAAGGGCTTTGACCTCCCTGAGTCTTGGATGTAATCCTCACTTTAGTTGTAAAACTAAACATATTTTAACAAATCAATTGGCCAGATTGAAAGTAAATTAAGATCAAAGTGAGAACCG
>JXCR01132986.1:37726-67772 GCA_002079205.1 Phalaenopsis hybrid cultivar
ATGAAAATTCTCTGCCTGGTCACCGGCGAATGCCATGACAGCTAATGGAGACTGGCATGAATCTCCAGCAGCGCCGATTGTGAAAATGAGACTGTATTGCTTGTCTGGTTTGGTCTCAACCATTTGGGAGATTATGCCTTCTTTGCCTGATAGAAGCNGTTGATTATCTAAGTAAAGACCATTTTCAAAAAAGTTTTGAGAGTAAGTTAATAGATGAGATCGATATAGACTNCTTCAATATAAAATGATGCAGGTGGAAAGAAAAAAACTCTAACTATAAATCATACCTTAGTATTTTAAGTATTTTCATCATTCTGAAATTTTTGCAGTCCTTTTCCAAATTTTTACTTCACCTGGTCTGTAATATTAGGAGTTTTCTACACATATAAATCATTAGAGTAATTTTTGGTAATGAAATTTTGAAATAAGTATAAAACTGAAATATAAACAAGCACAAAGGTAATGAAATTTTGAAATAAGTATAAAACTAAAACATTAAATAAGCACAACATTTCCTAACCATAATACTAAACAAAACAATTAAAATTAAAATGCGAAATAAAAATCACATTACATTACAAAATACTACTCAACATCTATTATACTACACATGCAAATTTAACTACCACACTAACTTTATAACAATAATTAAAATTATCCCAGTACAACATACTAATAAAAATGANTTAACTACCACACTAACTTTATAACAATAATTAAAATTATCCCAGTACAACATAATAATAAAAATGAAAGTCTAAATACACATAAACATCCATTTCTATTACAAAAGATCACAAAAATAAAAGTACAAGTACATCAATTACTATCAGATATCAAAATCCCAAACTATGTCTTTATCTCCTTGATCAGCACGTGGATTGGGCTGATAATGAGTATATGGGGGGCAAGTAACATCAGCACCCAAACGATAGGACCGAATTGAAGATTTTAGTCTGTCACTCTAAAATCTCCAATTTAGCACCCAAACGATAGGACCGAATTGGGGATTTTAGTCTGTCACTCTAAAATCTCCAATTCTAGCCTGATAATATTATTTCCCTATTTATTTGCACCCAACTTCCAAGGGCTTTGACCTCCCTAATGATAATTTATTTCCTTATTTATTTGCACCCAACTTCCAAGGGCTTTGACCTCCCTAAATTCCCATAATATTATTTCCCTATTTATTTGCACCCAACTTCCAAGGGCATTGACCTCCCTGAATCATGGATGTAACATTCACTTTAGTTGTAAAACTCAACATATTTTAACAAATCAATTGGCTAGATTGAAAGTAAATTAAGATCAAAGTGAAAAGATCATCACAATTTCTTAAACATTTTCATGGCTTCACCAATTCAAATCACCATTTCACAAATCTCAAAACAAGGAGAAAGACAGAGAAAACAACTCAGATTTCATGAGGAAAATACAACAAAACTCAGATTTCATATATAAAAGCAAATTTATACAAACTACAACAAGTAAATAAACTTATCTCTAATTTCTCCCTAAGAAAACTCCTCGAAGTTCCTCTGAANTCTTTGAATCTCTTTCTTTCTTTACAGCACACAGAATTCCTCTTCGAACTAGCAAGGAGAAAGAAATCTCTCACTTTCCCTCCACTCTTACAATCTCTCGAAGAATTTCTCACAATATTGGAANGGTTTCTCCCCAAGAACACTCCTTGAAGTTCCTCTGATTCTCTTCCTTTCTTTACAGCACACAGAATTCCTCTTCGAAGTAGAAAGGAGGAAGAAATCTCTCACTTTCCCTCCACTCTTACTATCTCTCAAAGAATTCCTCACAATATTGGAACCTTTCTAATCTCTAGGAACTCTCTCTAACACTTCCTTTACTCCTTAGATTTTTTCTCCTTCTCCACGCTCTTCAATTTTCGGGCAAAATAGTCTTTTAAAGTCTTGGATGAGCTTTCTCAAGAGTTGCCTAAGCATCCCTTCAAAATTTGGCCTTATCCAAAGCTTGAGTAGGCATAATCGTTGTGCTCGCCGTCGGCGGCCTCAAGGGCGCCTTTGGCGGACTTCTGAAGAATTTTGTCCTGTAACCTCAAAAAAAACTCACCGTCGGCGGGTCGAGGGCTCCGTCGGTGGCCTAGTTCAAATTTCCACGTTTGGTCCTTTTCTCTCCAAATTTGCTCCTTTTTGCATCTTTTTGCTCCAATGACCCTAATTCATCGTTACTGCAACAAAACATCAAAAATATCTTTCTTTAAAGTGTAATATCATTAAAAATAATATAAAATAAGTATGAAAATCTCAAAATATTTTTCTTTGGTCAGACAGCTTTCAAAAGCATCAAAATCAATAATTTTGTCAAAAGACACGGGATAGATTAAAGACACTCTACGATTTACTATCACAGAACAAATGGTCTGGCTGAAGCCTTCAACAAAACACTGGTACAGATTTTGAAGAAAACACTGGATGAAAACAAAAGGGATTGGCACAACAAACTGCCTTATGGCCGTATCGGACGACTTTCAGGACTCCCACTCAGTATACACCTTCTATGCTCCTATATGGGTCTGAGGCCGTGCTACCGCTAGAAATTTAGACATCGTCTCTTAGAGTTGTTGTTGCCAACACAACATGAGAAAGTGCAAAACTCAGACTTGAAGAACTAGAAAGTATTGAGGGAAAATGACTAGAAGCACAAATACACTTGGAGCTTTACCAAGTGAAGATGGTACAAGCCCATGATAAATTGGTCTGCCCAAGGACATTCAAAGTTGGTGACCTCGTACTTGTTCTCAAAAGACATATTCTTGCACACCGCAAAATAGGTGAAAAATTTGAGCCAAGTTAGGAGGGACCATTTATCGTTGAAAATGTCTACACAGGAGGAGCCTACAAGTTAGTGGACTTCCAGGGCGAAAGACCCATGTTACCAATAAATGGAAGATACCTAAAAACCTGTTACACAACCTAATGTTGTTTACGTTCGCTTACTTTGAAACTTTAAAACTTTGATTGTTTTTTTATTATCTATGTGGCCAAATGTCTATGACCGGGTTGAA
The DNA here is from genome assembly GCA_002079205.1 of Phalaenopsis hybrid cultivar. Classification (NCBI taxonomy): domain Eukaryota; kingdom Viridiplantae; phylum Streptophyta; class Magnoliopsida; order Asparagales; family Orchidaceae; genus Phalaenopsis; species Phalaenopsis hybrid cultivar. The sequence continues at coordinate 40,767 of JXCR01132986.1, forward strand.
ATTTTGTAACTAACCTCAATACAATGAAAATTTTGAGACAATTTTTAAACTTCAAATTTTCTCCTTCCTACTTTTGAACGCAATATTCCACTAAATTAAACAAATTTCATAAATAAAAATAATAATTCTCTTCACCAAAATAAAAGAAAATTTACTTTAATAAATACTTTGTTTTGTTCTCGTTCATGCCAAGTTTCAGCCCATTGACATTTTTCCTGTCGTCTGCAGAAAAATGTCAGGACTGAGGCTGATCTTCGCTTTCAAGGATGGTTGGAGCCTCGCACTGAATGCGGAAATGACACCGCAGGGTGGCAACATAGACTTCAACATGGACTTTAGCCAAGTCGATTTGGACTACGAAGGTCCTCTGATGAATGTAGTCAGCTGCCGAGAAAAGGAGGGATTACCTTCACTGCTGAGTGTGGCCGCTAATATCAATACATCACATAAAGGAAAGAATGTGATGATAGAGCAGGACCCAAGGGAAGGGCCCAGATGTCTGCCATCCATGATAGCTACACCAGTCGGAAGCCTAGTAGCAGCCAACAATGAACAACTGCCAGATGCTTCGCTTCGCAGGACTCAGCGTAGAAATGCCAGCCACAGAAAATAGAGTGCTTTTCAATGGGAAGAATGCAGACATCAGAAGGAAGCTAACAACTTACTCACCCATATTCCTGAGGGCAATATCTATGATCCAAACATGAAAGAGACTTCTTCCAACCTACCCACCATAGATGAAAAATCAGGGTTCATCGCAGTGCCAGCGACACCTTCAGCTTCAGATGCCTTATGCATGGGTTGCCCGATGTGCAATGTCGAGATACCTGCAAAGACATCAGCCAAAGGGGCATTTGTAGAATGCCCGGACAACAATGTCCTACATCTACAACACTACAGTACATTGGAGGAGTATACCTCCACCACTGACGAATCTCAAATTGTAGATTTTCTGATGGATGAGCCATACATCCCACAGGGGACAGATAAGTATATACCATTGAGTCCATAGTCGTACATCCCTTTAGATGTTGAATCACATGTTCAAGATGAGCCAGCGCCACTTTGGGTTCCTGCCGATGTCTAGATGAAGGAATGCCCACAATAGTTGTCGACTCCTAGCACGATGGAGTACAATAAAATAAGCAAGGTGAATAAAAGAGAATTTGAATTCTATGAGGAAGTCCAAGGAAGATTCATCAACATACTGGAATGTCTGGAGCTATATACTAGGGTCTTCTTTGAAAGTGATGAAAGAAGCATACTTGACTGCATATTTAACTTAAGGGATAGAGGCCGAGTAGGCCTTCTCATGGAAAGAACATACTCTGAGCCGAAGAAATGGATGAGAGGAAAAGGAAGAATAACCATTCAGTGCGGCTGCTGTCATAATTTTACAAATGACAGATAAGAAAATCTGTCAGGGATCCTCAGACGTGACCAGGTAGATCCACTACCTTCTATAATAAAGTGGATGATCAAGAGGATGGTTATATGGAACATACTACCAGTAACCTGCATCCCGAATAGTTGCATCATCAACATCTATGACAAGGGTGATTGCATCCCTCCCCCTATAGACCAACACGATTTTGTGAGGCCCTACTACACGGTCTCATTCATGAGCAAAAAAATATATTATTTGAAAAAGAAACTGTCATTGTTGGCCCTTGCGAGTTCAGAGGAGCTGTAGAGATTCTGCTGCCAATTGGTTCAGTTTTGGTCCAGAAAGGAAACGGGGTAGATGTTTCTAAGCACTGCATCCCAGGGGTCGGACACCGTAGGGTGTCCGTAACCTTCCGTAGGATGGGTGATAGCAAAGTACCATATGGATTTCAGCCAGACTCAGAACTAGAAGAATTGCTACCGTACGAGCTATGAGAGGGTTGTACCTCTAAGTATATGTGAAGAGAACTCTTGTCCTGGAGCATGGCTTAGAAGGTCTGCTCGATCAGGAGCTCGTCATACCGGATACAGATGTTTAAAGGGTTCACTTTTTTACAGCAACATGATATGTATCAAACATACTCAACCTATGATGTATACATGGCATGAGATGTTTTGGATGTACTTTGATATGGACTATATATTGTACCTTTTTGAGGCGTTAGCCTTTGTTTGATCTGTGGCATCTTGATTGGAGCAGACTAATGAAGATTTCTCTCAGAAATGTACCTTTTTGTCAATTGTCTATTTTATGCGATGGATGGAATCCACGAACCATGCATTGGTTCAAAATTACAATGAACGAAGAACAAACCAACGAACCTTTAACAATAAAATAAAACACAATTAAAAATAATCACAAATAAAAAAACAACAAAACAAATTTCTTTTGAAAATCAACCAACTAAAATTAAAATTTTAAAGACATATTTTGAAAAATTAAATGTGATAAAAACAACAAGAAAAGAAAATGAATCTTTTGAGTGGATTCTCTCAGTTTTGGGGTTTCTTACTCTTTGTGTGCGCAACACAACCATCTTTATCTGCATTAACTCTCTTCACATCCCCGCAGAATTTTGCATTCTGCACAAAGCCCCACAAAAGTCTACAAACCTTCTTCAACAAAATCAACATTTTCACATAACACATTTTTGCAAATTCAACACAATAAACTCTTTTTTAGAATTGTCCCTATATTTTAATTCTCACATATTCGAATCAGTCCTATGTTTTTTATTCACCATATTCGAGGTCGGTACCTAAATTCCGACACTCTTTTTGAGAATTGTCCCTATTTTTCAATTCTCACATTTTCGAATCAGTACCTAAATTCTAATTCACCATATTTGAGGTCAGTACCTAAATTTTGATTCTCTTTTTGAGAATTTTCCCTATATTTCAATTCTCACATATTCGAGTTAGTCCTATGTTTCTAATTCACCATATTCGAGGTCGGTACCTAAATTCTGACACTCTTTTTTTGAATTGTCCTTATATTTCAATTCTCACATAATCAAATCAATCCTATGTTTCTGGTTCACCATATTCAAGGTCGGTACCTAAATTCCGACACTCTTTTTGAGAATTTTCCCTATATTTCAATTCTCACATATCAAATCAGTCCTTTGTTTCTCATTCACTATATTTGAGGTCGGTACCTAAATTCCGACACTCTCTGCTAAGAATTGTCCCTATATTTTAATTCTCACATATTTGAATCAGGCCTATGTTTCTGATTCGCTATATTCGAGGTCGGTCCTTAACTTCTGACTCTCTTTTCAAGATTAATACCTAAATTTCAATTCTCATTTTCGAATCAGTACCTAAATTCTGATTTCTTCAAATATTTTCATATTCTATTCACATATTCACCACAAATTTACATGTTTGAATCTACATATTTTTTGCATAGGGAGATATTTTTCTCGTCACCTCTTTGGATGTGAGTCTCAGTGTTTTCCTTCCTAACACGATCAATATATTTTCCTGCTTTTACTTGGGTTGGATGTGAGTCCCAGAGCTTTCCTCCTCAATGTAACAGATATTTTCCCTGTCACCTCTTGGGTTGGATGTGAGTCTCAGAGCTTTCTTTCCTAACGTGACATATATATTCTCCCTATCACATGTCAGTTCGAATATAACTTCCTAGTGGTAACTCGAACTGGTATAGTTCTTTCCTCCTAGCGCAATATCCTTAATGGTTGCCATCTTTTACACTGTTGTTACTCTTTTGGGTTGGATGTGAGCCTCTGTGCTTTCCATCTCGATTCGATCCTCCCACACAACCCTACACATACTTCTAGGTCTGTTGACTTAGAAGTATGTATTGGTTTTATTGATCTTGTCGGTCAACGCGAATACGCGCGGTGTGCTTGCCCAACACACCACACCTATTGGGGATCCATTTGTTGACCTCACTTTTGGCTAAGGTTTAGTTTTTGCTCTTTAGTAGCCTAAGGTCTAACCATAGGACTTTTTTATTGACTATTATTAGAAAACTAGACAAGGAACCCTCACCATTAGAAATTCTACACTCCTTTTTACTCAACTTAACGTTCCACCTATTGGTCTTAACCTCTAGAACTTAGTAGGTGAGGTCTTTATGTGGGAGTTAAAGGAGAGTCCCCTTAGGACTGCTGGACCTTAGGGTTGACCCTGGGTTTTGGTCTAGGGCTTAAGGTAAATATTTGCACTCACAATCACTAACAATCCTAAACTTAAACTTCTAGGCTTTGGTCCCTCGATACTTTTGGGAGACTCATGTAGGTGGTTCCCTAAACCCACTAGCCCTAGGCTAGGGTTTACCTAAGACCACTACATAGAGGACCCAAAATGAAGTTTCCATTGGTCCATGGCTTATTGATGGTGGTAAGCACTCTAACTCTACTAAGATACCCAACCTAGCCTTTTGCCTCTAAACTTCCCAAATTATTTAGATACACTTCGGACCCCAAATTTTGCTAAAATTCCCAAATTGGTTAAAAAATAATTTCAAACACCTTGAAAACACCCAAACTACCCAAAATCACAAAAAATTGGCCAAATTACGAAAATACCCCTCCTGAGCCCGAAATTCCAAAAATTCTAAAAAATCCCAAAAATTGCCAAAAACCTTCTAAATTTTCCTAATTTCGTTTTTCTTAATTATCACATTACCAAATTTGACCATCTTTGACCAAAACCCCCAAATTGTCTTTTAAAGGCCCATATTTTCCCCAAATCACCTCAAATGTTTATCAAATTGGTTTCAATTTACCCCAATTTCAATTCTAAACTCAAAATCACTCTTCATATGACCAATATAAATCAAATCCAAGCCCAATTGGATCATGATTTGAACCCTATTTTGATTTAGATCAAAATCCCAATTTTGGCCCCATGACTTGGTTCCACCAAATTATACTCATGGCCTACTCAACTTGCCACAATTTGTGTTGGAAAACATTCCTAACATCCCCATACACAAAACTTGACCTTCAATTGGCCTTGGTGAGGCCTCAATTTCATTTGATTTCAACTTAAGTCCAAAAAGCCCCAAATTTGCCCCAAATTGTTCATGTCTCAAAATTTCACCAAATTGATGGCCTTAACCCCAAATTTCTACTCTATTCCGTCATGAAAAATCTTCAAAACATCTCTCTTGATCCTTTGGACCATTAAATTGGGACTTAGCCCAAGGCTAGCTAAAGCTACCCCCATGTCTAAACCAACATGCCCAAATTGACCAAATTTCAAAAATCCCTTAAATTGATCCACCAATTGAACTCAAAATCACTTCAACCCTGTTGACCTCATTTTTGGTTAAGGTTTAGTTTGTTCCATTTAGTAGCCTAGGGTCTAGCCATAGAACTTTTCCTGTTGACTATTCTTAGAAAACTAGATCTGGAATCCTCCCCATTAGAAATTCTACACTCTTCTCCACTCAACTTGAAGTTCCACATATTGCTCTCAACCTCTAAATACTTANACTATCACTTCTTTTACTCCCTAGATTCTTTCCCTCCTTCTCCAGGCTCTCCAATTTTCAGCCAAAGTAGTCATTTAAAGTTGTGGATGAGCTTTCCCAAGTGTTGCCTAAGCATCCCTTCAAAATTTGGCCTCATCCAAAGCTTGAGTAGGCATAATCGTCGATCTCACCGTTGGTGCCCTCGAGGGCGCCGTCGGCAGACTTCTGAAGATTTTTTTCCTGTAACCTCGGAAAAAACTCGTCGTCGGCGGCCTAGTTCAAATTTCCACATTTTGGTCCTTTTCGCTCCAAATTTGCTCCTTTTTTCATATTTTTGCTCCAATGATCCCAATTCATCATTCCTGCAACAAAACATTAAAAATATCTTTCTTTAAAGTTCAATATTATTAAAAATAGTATAAAATAGTTATGAAAATCTCAACATATTTTCCTTGGGTCAAATATCAAGGAAGTTGGACCAATTTGGAATGAACCAGCCTCAATTTACTCTAGTAAGTGAGGAAAGATCATTAAGGCATATGATTGATTCTAACTTATCATATGAAACTTTAAATACCATAAACAACTCATATTCTAACTTTTACAACCCAGGTTGGAAGAACCATCCTAATTTTAACTGGAACCACACACAAATTATAGACGTTCATATTCATTAGACTCTAACAATGATCGATAATTTGAGGATTAGAAGATGTGGTATTGCAAATGGGAACCCAGTTGCAAAGTCAAAATGTTGCGATTAGAAACATTAAGAATCGACTGGGACAAATTACTAATTCACTTAACAATATACCCCAAGGAACACTTCGTCGCAACACTGTGATCAACCCTAAAGAGAACAATAATGAATAGGTAGAAGCTGTCCAATTAAGAAATGGAAAAGAGAAAGAGGATGTCATTAGAAATAAGAAAGAAATTGTGAGAGAAATAAAGGAAGCTAGAAGACGTAAAGAGCATGTTTCTAAGGGTCTGGAAACATTATTATCTCCAACTAAAATCAATTTAAAAATATCACCACCTCTATTTCCTCAAAGACTTGGACATCAAGTGTTGGATAAACAATTTTCAAAGTTCATGGAAGTACTTAAGAAGCTAATGATAAATATTCCTTTCACTGAAGCTTTAGAACAGATGTCAAGTTATGCAAAATTTATGAAGGAGATGTTAAAAAAGAAACGAAAATTTGGGGATTACGAGACAATTGCACTAAGTGAGGAGTGCAGTGCTATATTTCAGAAAAAGCTTCCTAAGAAAGTTAAAGATCTTTCTAGCTTAACAATTCCTTTTGTATTCGGAGAAAGATTATGTGGAAAAGCTTTATGTGATTTAAGAGTGAGTGTTAATGTGATGCCTCTATCTATATTTAGAAGGTTAGGTTCAGTCGATATTTCTCCCACTACTGTAATCCTTCTGTTAGCTGATCGATCTATCATTTATCCAAAATGAGTTATAGAAGACATGCTTGTTAAAGTGGATAAATTTATATTTCCTACGGACTTTATTGTATTAGATATGGAGGAAGATAAAGAAAATCCAAATATTTTGGGGAGAGCATTTCTTGTTACTGGACAAGCTATGATAGATGTGCTAAAAGGAGAGTTGATTATGAATATTAATGACTAGGAAGTCACTTTTGATGTGTTAAAGACTATGAAATATCCAGCTGAGANAGAAGTAACTTTAACTCAACCTTAGGAGGTTTTTCAATCGATGAACAAAAAGATGTATCTTTCTTTGTAGTGTCCAAAACTTCAAAACTTTCGCGAACATAATCTGAATCTTCCTTCTATAAAACTTCATATTTGTCCAATTCCTCTTCTTGCTCGTGTTCCAACTCTTTAATCTCACATTTCTCTTCATAATTTTTTTTTGAAATGACCTTCAATTAAATATCTTATCACATCCATTCTATAGTATTCATCAACTATACATTTTGCAGTGTGCTTCATTGATTTGGAAATATTAAATTTAACTGTTTGATCATTGACGCACATAATTAATTCTCTTTTATACACATCTATCATTGCTCTTCTAGTGGCTAGGAAAGGTCTCCCTAAAATGATAGGTATCTCTTTATCTTCCTCCATGTTTAGCACAATGAAACCAACAGGAAAGATAAATAGATCCACTTTCACAGGAAATCTTCTATAACTCCTTTTGGGTAAGTTATTGATTTATCTACTAACTGTAGAGTTACAGTAGTAGGGGTTATATCTCCTAATCCCAATCTTTTAAATATTGATAATGGTATAAGGTTGATGCTTGCTCCTAAATCTCATAAAGCTTTCCCATAAAACCTGTCTCCTATTGCACATGGAATTGTAAAGCTACTAGGATCTTTAAGCTTTTCAGAAAGCTTTTTCTGAGTTAGAGCACTGCACTCCTCATTAAGTGCAATAATCTCATTTTCTTCAAACTTCTTTTTTCTATTAAGAATATCCTTCATAAACTTCGCATAGCTTGACATTTGTTTTAAGGCTTCAAAAAATGGAATATTAATTATAAGCTTCTTAAAAATTTCCAGAAATTTTGAAAATTTCTTATCCAACCTTTGTTGTTAAAGCCTATAAGGAAATGGTGTTGGTGGTTGATACACTTAAAATATATAGTGTTTTACGACACATTTTTATACCTATTTTTTAGATATTGGGCTTTAATGGAAGATATTTGTGTGTTTTTCTTTCAGGTACTTGTAAAATGTAAGAAAATGTTGAGAGGAGTGAAAAAGTATCAAATTTGGAGAGAAAAATGTGAAAATGGTGCAAAAGAGTTTTAATGCCTAAGTGCCGGTGAAATAGAGAAAACCGCGCCTAAGTGCCAGAGGCGATTATTTGACAGTTTAATTCATTTTGCCAAATTTTGAAGGGACATTTGGGGCACCTATGGGCTAAAGTGGGTGGTTATGAACACTAGAATTGAAAATATGATTAACAAACATGTGAAACAAGGCATCCCTTAGAGAATGCATCGAATTGGGACACATTTTGAAGAGTTACCGAAACATCTCTTGGAAATTTATAAAAGAAGGAAGTTGAGACTTTTAGAAGTGTGCTTGAAAAGGGAAAGTCTTGAGAAGTTCTTAAAGAAGTTCATGAGGGAATGTTTGGAGAGATCTTCAGGCACCACAAATTTACGTTATCCTTCTTGTTTTTGGTTTTATTGTGAGCGTTAAGAGTGTTGTAAAAGTGAAGATATTCAAAGGAACTTCAAGAGTTTGGTGGAGGATTTGAGATAAATTTTTATCTTTGTTTTTGAACTACTTTTGATTTTAATCGAGGCTTCTTGTCAGTTTGACAATGATTTCTACTTTTAAACTAAAGTGTGATTTTATTTTCTCCATGAATTCTGAATAATTTTCTGTATCATTCTCTTTAAAATGATAAGTAATTAAAGTGTTGGATGGAAGTTGTGGAGAGTATTAATCTTTAGTTGGAAGAAGTTGTGATGATTTAAATCCATGCACTTCATTTACTTCTTGATTTGTCCAATCCAATGTATTCTGAGTAGTTTTCTTTATTTTTTCCTTAAAATGATAAGTAATTAAAGTTTGGATGGAAGTTGTGGAGAGTATTGATCTTTAATGAGAAGCAGTTGTGATGATTTAATTCCATGCACTTCATTTACTTCTTGGTTTGGCCTATCTATATGTTAAAATTTGTTGTGAGAACATGTAAGAATCATGCTGGTATTATCTTAGTCAACAATTGGAAAAAATCATATGAGGTTGTATGAATGAGAATGAAATTCATATGATTTAGTGCAAATAAATAGGGAAATAATCTTTGAAGGGTGTAGAGTTGAAGGACTTTAAAGTAAAAGGTTAAAGCCCGCAACTTAGTTTATTATTTTAGGTTTTGATACAAGATGTTAGCTCCCAGGTGGAGGGAATCGAGGGAGCTCTAGAGTGAGAGCTGGTATCTTCTCTGCCTAGCCGAGCTTCAGAACTATTCAAACTTTAAATTAGTCAATGTTCTTTATGGAATCTCTAGCAAGGGTAAAGAATAATATTGCTCGTATTTGGCACAACACAATTTGCATACTTGCACAACAGAAATCCTATACTTATTACTGACTCCTAATAAGGAGAAAGATATTTTCATATTAAGTGCTTTTCTTTTACATAAACTAAAGTTATCATTAAAAGTTGTTACTGTTTTGTCAAAATATAAAAAATAACAAAAATGATTTTAATTTTAATTACTATAAAAATATCTATAGTTTAAGTAATTGTGTTTTTGAAATAGAAAGTTTGTTATTTAATATTGCATATTGTGAATTTCCCTGTGGGTTTGATATTCAGGTTTTAATCAAATAGTCCTATATTACTTGATAACGATACACATACTTGCGTAATATCCCAATATATATATAAATTAAAAAGTTAAACTTTTATTTTCTTTAGGATCATGTATTTGGTACTGTTGCAAAGTAAGGAAATATAAGTAAAAATAATAAACAAAGACATTATTATACTGTTGCATTTAAATAGTCGGGATCAAGTTTTGGCGCCGTTGTCATGGTGAATTGATTGAAAGCAAATTTATATTTGAGAAAGTCTTATTTAAACTTTAAGAGTTATTGTAAAAATATATTATTATAGAATTTTATTTTTGTGTATTTTATTTTATGTTAATGTATGCATAATTCAGGGTTTGAAGGACTAGTGCCCTACAATTCTGAATTAGAAAGAACTGTTAAAAAAATAAAAAAAATAAAAAATAAAAAATTTTGAAAAAACTAAAAAACTTATAGAAATGGAAAACCAAAATGATCAAAAAGCTGAAATTCATCAAGAATTTATACCCTTACAAGATTATGCCAACGTTATGGTAGATGAACTTTATTGTAGTATTCAAAAACCAATTGTAGTTGCTAATTCATTTGAACTTAAACCTACTATTATCCAAATGGTATCAAATAACTAGTTTGGGGGATCACCAACTGAAGATCCAAATTTACATCTTACCAGTTTCTAGAATTGTGCACTACATTTAAATATGATGGTGTATCAAATGATGCCATAAGAGTTAAGTTATTTCCTTTCTCACTAAGGGATAAAGCTAATATGTGGTTGAATTTGTTAGCCCCTGGATCTATCAAAACTTGGGGTGATTTAGCACAAAAATTCCTTGCTAAATATTTTCCACCTACAAAAACTGCGAAGCTTAGAAATGATATTACATCTTTTAATCAGTTTGAAGGGGAATCTATCTGCTGGGAAGCTTAGAAATGATATTACATCTTTTAATCAGTTTGAAGGGGAATCTATTTATGAAGCATGAGAACAACTTAAAGAACCCTTAAGAAAGTGTCCACACCATGCTTTGCCAGTTTGGTTAATAATTCAAACTTTTTATAATGGATTAGCTGGATCTCTTAGACCTATTATCGATGCCGCTGGCGGTGGTTCATTGATGTCAAAACCATTTCATGACATTTATGCTTTAATTGAAGAAATGGCTACCAATAATTTTCAATGGACTTTCAAGAGGGTGAATCCAAAGAAAGTTGGCAAATTCATGAAACTGATGCATTTACTATGTTAGCAAATCAAGTTGCTGCAATTTCAAGGAAGTTAGACCAATTAGGAATGAATTTTTCTCAACTAATTTCTATGATGGAAGAGAATTCATTAAGCCAATGATAGATTCTCAAGCATCATTAGAAACTTTAAATGCCATGAATAATGAGCAGAATAACTCATATTTAAATTATTATAACCCAGGTTGGAAGAAACATCCCAACTTCAATTGGAATAATACTATGGGTGGTAATAATCAGCAATGGGGAAACAATCAAGTAAACCCATTGAGAAACTGGAACAACCAAGGAAATTTTAATTATAGATCTACTTATCCTCAAGTTTTCAACAGTAATCCATAATTTAAGGAGAAGAAGTTATCTATAGAAGAAGTGGTGTTACAAATGGGAAATTAGTTACAAGACAAGGAGCTACAATTAGAAATATTGAGAATCAACTTGGAAAAATAGCAAATTCATTAAGTAATAGATCCTATGGAGCACTTCCTAGAAGAATCAACTTGAACAAATTACAAATTCATTAAGTAATAGATCCCAAAGAACACTTCTAAGCAATACTGAAATAAATCCAAAAGACTAGAATAAAGAGCAAGTAAAAGACGTTCAACTTAGAAGCGGAAGAGAGTTGGAAGGTAGGGTTCAAAAAGAAACTTAAGTAGAGAGAAACAAAATTGAAGAATGAAAAGAGGACGCTTCAAAAGATTTAGAAAGACCTATTTCTCCGCTGAAAATTGATTTATAAAAACTACCATCTCCATTTCCTCAGAGACTTCATCAACAGAAGTTGGATAAGCAATTTTAAAAATTTATGCAAATTTTTAAGAAGCTTACCATTTATATTCCATTTGCTAAAGCCTTAAAACAAATGCAAGCTATGTAAAGTTTATGAAGGATATTCTCAACAAGAAAAGAAAGTTTGAAGATAATGAGACGTTGCACTTAATGAGGAGTTAGTGCTATTATTCAGAAAAAGCTTACTCAAAATCTTAAAGAACATGGTAGCTTTACTATTCCATGTGCGATTGGAGACATAATTTATGGGAAAGCTTTAGGTGATTTAGCTGCAAGCATTAACCTTATGTCATTATCAATATTTAAAAGATTAGGATTATGAGAAATAACCCCTACTACTGTAACTCTACAGTTAGCAGATCGTTCGATAACGTACCCTATAGGAGTTATAGAAGATGTTCTAATGAAAGTGGATCAATTTATCTTTCCTATTGATTTAATTGTGTTGGATATGGAGGAAGATAAAGAGATACCTATCATTTTGGAGAGACCATTCCTAGCCATAGGAAGAGAAATGATAGATGTGCAGAAAGAGGAGTTAACAATGCGCGTCAATGATCAAACAATTACTTTTAACATTTCAAATTCAATGAAGTATCCTGAGAAATTGAAAGATGATGAATGTTATAGAATGGATGTTATAAGATATCTGATGAATGCCATTTCAAAACTAATTATGAAGAAAAATCTTAAGTAGAAGATTTGGAACACGAGCAAGAGGAGGAATTAGATCAATGTGAAGATCTTTTTAAGGAAGATTCAAACTATGTTCGAAAATTTTTTGAAATTTTGGACATGATAAAAAAAGATAAATCATTTTGTCCATCAATAGAAAAACCAGAACTTGAGTTGAAGTTACTTCCTGATCATTTAAAATATGCCTTTTTAGGTGATTCCTCTACTTTACCAGTTATAATTTCCTGAAAGTTAACGATGAAAGAAGAAGAAAGATTGTTGAACATTTTGAAGAATTTTAAGAAAGCCCATGGATGGACAATAACTAATATTAAAGGAATCAATCCTTCAATTTATATGCATAAAATTCATATGGAAGAAAACAATAAACCCAGGGATGATCCTCAGAGGAGATTAAATCATGTTATGAAAGAAGTAGTAAGGAAAGAAATTTTAAAGTGGTTAGATGCTGGAATTATCTATCCTATTTCAGATAGTGCATGGGTTAGTCCAATCACTGTGTTCCTAAGAAAGGAAGAACAAATGTGACTGTGAATGAACATAATGAATTATTACCTACTAGACAAATCAAAGGGTGGCGAATATACATTGATTATAGAAAATTAAATCTTGCCACATAGAAAGATCATTTTCCACTACCCTTTATTAGCTGGGCATAAATACTTTTATTTTCTATATGGATATACTAGTTATCACCAAATACAAATAACTCATAAGGATCAAGAGAAAACAACTTTTACCAGTCCTTATGATACATTTGCTTTTAGAAGAATGCCCTTTATTTTATGTAATGCCCCTGCTACATTTCAAAGAAGTATGATGACAAATTTTTTGTGATTTAATTGAAAAAAGGACTGAAGTCTTTATGGATGATTTTTTAGTGTTTGGAACTTCATTTGAATCTTTTTTAGAAAATTTATCAAAAGTTCTTAAGCACTGTGAAGAAATAAATTTAGTTCTAAATTGGGAAAAATGACAATTCATGGTAACAGGAGGAATTGCATTAGGACATAAAATATCAAAAAAATGGTATGGAAGTAGATCCTACTAATATTCAAGTGATCGCTAATTTAACTTATCCAACATATGTAAGAAAAATTAGGAGTTTTTTAGGACATGCTGGATTCTACAGACGATATATTAAAGAATTTTCAAAAATTGCTAAGCCTTTATGCCATTTACTGGAGAAAGATGCAATTTTTAATTTTGATGAAGAGTGCCTAAAAGCTTTTGAGTTATTAAAAGAAAAATTAGTCATTGCACCAATTATAGTTTCACGAGATTTGGGAAAACCTTTTGAACTGATATGTGAGGCTAGTGATTATGCTATTGGAAGAGTTTGATTTTATAATAGTAGATAGGAAGACTTGTAAGATAGATTCTTCTTTTGCAAGAGTTTGATTATATAATAGTAGATAGGAAGGGGACTGGAAATCAAATTGCTGATCATTTGTCCAGACTTGAGTTAGAAAAACCACTCTGTTTTGAAAAAGAACATAATGAACATTTTCCAGACGAAAAATTTTTCAATATTAATGAGTGGTGTGTTCCGTGCTATGCCGACATTGTGAACTTTCTTATTTTTTAGTGATATTTTACTATATGGAATGGCATACCAATAGAAGGGGAAATTTATATCTGAAGCTAAGACTTATTTTTGGGATGACCTATTTTTATATAAACAAGGAAAGGATTTGATTATTCAAAGATGTCTACCTTTAGAAGAGACTTATGAAATTAACCAAAAATGTAATAATTCTGATTTTGGGGGACAATTTGGTGTTAACAAAACAATATACAAGATTTTACAATCTTGATTCTATTGGCCTACTATCTTTAGAGATGTTTATGCTTATATCAAAACTTGTGATAGATGTCAACGTGTAGGAAATATTTCTAGAAGAAATGAGATGCCCCTCAATTATATGCTAGAAGTTGAAATATTTGTAGGCAATATTTCTAGGAGAAATGAGATGCCCCTCAATTATATGCTAGAAGTTGAAATATTTGATGTTTGGATTAATATCATGGGACCATTTATACCATCTTTCAGAAATTTATATATACTGTTAGCAATGGACTATGTATCCAAATGGATAGTAGTTGTTGCTTTACCTCAATGTGATGCTGAAAGTGTTGCAAACTTTTTTAAAGTGAACATATTTTGTAGATTTGGGATGTCGAGAGTTATCATAACTGATGGGGGAAGTCATTTCAGAAATGTCATAATGGAGAAATTATTAAGGAAATATCATATAAACCATAAAATTACTACTGGTTATCTTCCTCAGACAAGTGTTTTGGCTGAATTATCCAATCAAGAAATTAAAAGAATTATGTAAAAATCTATAAATCCAACAAAAATGGATTGGTCAGTCAAACTTGACTATGTTTTGTGGGCTTATAGGACTACATACATAACTCCTATAGGAATGTACCCATATAGTTTAATATTTGGAAAGCTTGTCACTTACCAGTTGAACTTGAGCATAAAGCATATTTGGCGATTAAAGAGTTCTATTATAATTTGAAAGATGCTGGTGAGAAATGATTATTGCAATTAAATGAGCTTGAAGAGATAAGGAATGAATCTTATGAGAGTGCTAAGATTTATAAAGAAAAGATGAAGATGTGGCATGATTGAAGGATTCTTACTAAAAAATTTTAGCTAGGGCAGCAAGTTTTGCTATATAATGCAAGATTAAGATTATTTCCAAGAAAACTTAAGTCCAGGTAGATTGACCTATTTGTTGTGATAAAAGTTTATCGTTATGGAGCTGTGGATATCAAAGATCCTAAACCTAAGAAAGTATTTAAAGTGAATGTTCATAGACTGAAACATTATTTACTAGGGGATCAGCGTACATTTAATAATCGAATAATGTTGGGTCAACCAGAATAAGCACTGGTTACGTTGGGTTGACGACGTAAAACCAAGCGCTTTATGAGAGCAACCCATAGTTATCAGTTTACTTTGCTTTGATTGTTGTTTGTTTGTGATTAAGTAAATTTGAGGTTGTATTTCTTGAGACTATTCTATGTTAATAATGATTTTAAGACTTTATTTAGTGATCTAGACATGTTAAAATGAGTATATGGATGTTAAGTTGACTGGTGCAAAATTGAGCACTAGAGCTTAAGAACCAATATTCGGAGCTCAAGTGCCAATATTCGGCGTTAAGCTCCAATATTCAACGCTTAAGCATGGGAGTTAAAAACCATGTGCAAAAATTTAATTTCTAGAAGTTTTAACCTCCAATTGGTTGACTAAAACGTGCCATGATAGTTTTAGGATGTGCCTAGAAGTTTTTGAGGGATTTAGGCCTATAAATAGAAGGATTTTGTGATAGAACTTCACCCCAAAAATATTTTCAGCCCTAAAGTCTAAGAGAAAGAGAGATTTAGAGAAAATGTCTTCATGGGAGATGGATTTGAAGAAAAAGGAATAGGCCATGAGGAAGAAATTCATTAGTCAGTTGGCACAAGAGATGTATAACAGTTTCTTAGCCATTAGTATTGAAGGAATAACAGAAAATATCAACAAAATTAAGGCTAGCGTGACTTTACATGAGATAAAGGTAAATGAATTTAATGCACATCTAGAGCATATTGGATGGCAATTGAAAATGCAATTTAGCCACACTAGTTATATAGAAGAAGCGAATAAGGTGATGTATCTTAAGCAGAAAAGTGATTGAAAAAGATTGTATCAGAGCTCGTCACCAACGCCCATTTTATCAATTTTATATTTAGAATTTCTAAGGAGAGATTAATGAAAGCCTGGAATTCATCCAAATAAATGAAGAGTGGAATTAAGTTCAGTGTTAGAGTTTGTTTGTTAAGAGTCGTTATTTTTATGTGTTAAGTGTTAAATCTTGTTTTTAGTGTTTATGTCTTTTATGTGTTTAATTATGAATGTTTGTTAAGTGTTTGAAGTTAGAAAAATTTTCTCATCCGAGACTATTTGGAATGAGAATTAAGTGCTACATTTACTTGTACTAGTTTGTAAATGAATATAAGTGTTAGTTTGTGTGAAAATTTGTGTTATTTTAGCCTCAAATCGAATTAGTTATATTGGAGAATTTTGAGATAGAGGAGTGTTAAGGGAGAGGAAAATAGTCATTTAAGTGTTATAAGACCATTTAAGGGTGTTATACTTAGGCTAATATTGCATTTAACATAAGTTCAAAAATATTAAAAATAGTGCACTGGCGCCTAAGCGGCACATTCTCGCACTTGAGATTGAAGGAACCCGAGAGGCAGGCGCCTAAGCACCACTTATCCGCGTTTAAGAGCCGGTTCATGAAAAACAGTTCAGGAATGATTAAAGGTTAAAAATAATTGCCATTTTTACTCCCTCCATCACCTTCTTCCTCTGGAGTTTGTGATTTTGAAGTCTAGGGCAAACCTTTTCTTGAAGATTTCTTGGTGGATTTTAACCAAATTTTATAGATTTGGATTTCTTAAGGTAAGAGCTTCACTTCTATGGAAAAATTTTGAATTTTCACCATGTATTTTGAGTACATTTGGAAAAACTAAAAAACCACTATTTATGGTAAAAAATGAGGAAAAATCTATGAAAATTGCATAGAAAGTGTAGTTTATGCTTATAAGAGTTAAGTTTAATGGATTAGACTTGATTTTTGAAATTATTGTGGATTTTTTTGACATTTGTAGAATGGCCCCAAGAATGAATAGGAGTAAAGGAAAACCCACTTTGATTTGAGCAAGTTTGTGAGTTTGAAAGCTCAGGATAGGTATAGTGATGCTCTACAGTCATGAAAGTTAATTCCTGAGAGGTGTTTTAAAAATCCAGGTGGATCAGTGGAAGATTTGATCGTTCCCCAAAATGGGAATGATTCTGTTATTTTTCTGATGTGGCTGTTATTTCTATAGTTAACGAGTTCTATAAAAACCTCCCTAAGGCAGAAGAGGATCGAGTCACGGTTAGAGGAAAATTGGTACTTTTTTCACTGGAGGTAATCAATATGTTCTACCTTTACCATCTGATACTTTATGTTCTTATGCTAACTATAGTCCGATTGAGATGGAACTGGATAAGATTATTTCATATTTGATTGTTGAAAGAGGACTCTGGAAAATTATAAATGAGAGGAGAGTTAAGTTTTCCACTTCAAAGTTAAGTGCACGATCAAAGGCATGACACTACTTTATTTCAGCTCGTCTGTTACTGACAAATCATCTCAGTAAAGTTATGAGGGAGAGAGCAGCATTGAATTATTGTATTCAGGAAGGTCAGCTTATAAATATTGGAGCTTTGATCTGTCAGACTAACATCAGTTATGCCACTGCCGCTACTACTGCAGGTCTGAGATTTGCTTCCTTGATCTTTTCTTTGTGTGAGTAGGCTGGAGTGAGATATGATAGCTGGAAAGAAGTGTTGTTGCCTCTAAATAGAATTACAAGTGTAAATGTGAAGTCGTATCCTGAGCATTCTATATTTGGTTGGAGAGGAAAATTTTGAAGAAGTTATAGAATGTCAATGTTTGCTGGATCCACCTTTGCTGCTTCAACATCTAGACCATCTACCTCCAGAGCTTCTACTTCTAGAGGTGAGTCTACTGAAACTCAAGATCAATTATTGTAGAGGATGATGGACAATATTAATTATACCGCAGATAAGGTCTGAAATTTAGAAAGCTTTATAGATAATATTGATGGGTATAATAGAAGGAAAAATGATTATGAGGAGAAATTTCATTCATCTTTAGATAGCCTCATTAGGGGTAACCAAGGAGCGGAATTTCCATCATATCGCAAATACCTTGATTATTAGCCTATAGATGTCAGGAATAATAGTGATTCTGATGATGAGGAAGATAACTAAGTTATTTTTATGTTTGTATTATGTGATGGACTGCGTGGTTTGGACTTGATATATTTTAGTTTATGTACTTGTTTGGACTTTATGATGTGTTGAACTTTTTATTTAATTGTTATTGTGATGTTTTTGTTTTGTTAGTATTTTTTTTAAATTCTAGGGTAGTAATTGTTGATGTGTTTTAGTTAGTTAGGATTGAAGTTATTTCTATGTCTTTTGAAAAGTTGAAAATCTTGCTAGCTTTAGTTTTTAACTTTAATTTAAAAAAGTTGCTACCCTGTACTTTTCCTTTATCTTATTAGTGTGTTTGTTTTTATGTTTAGACTATGAAATCAAAGTTAGTGTGTTTGTTTATTTTTATTTTTGTACCCACTACTTAAAAGTTTAATGAATCTCTACATGTTGAATTAAAATTAAAATGATAGAAAATTGATCAAAAATTAATTTTACTCNTATAGACTTTCATGATGAGTCTAAAATGTTTTTTAAAGAAGACTGTATGTATGTTCAAGAGAGGTGTGAAATGATGGACGTTACCAAAAATAGTAAAATTTTAATTCCATCTGTTGAAAAATTCATGAGCTTAAAATGAATATACCCCATACAATTTTAAATGCTACATATTTATAGAATTCATATACACCACCAATTTTTATATCTTCATATTCAACTCAATCACAAGATGAACCTGAATTGAATAATCAAATCAGTAAAAGATCACTTATGAAAGAGTTAATTAAAGTCACTGAATGACATATTCCATGGTATACAGACAAAACAAATGAGATTCTAATGTTGGGGTAGATTATTAATGCAATTAACAGTTACCCCCCATAGATTTTACCTAGTGACCCTGAGATAAACCCTAAGCAGATGAATGATGAGCAACATAAAGTTATCAAACAAATATTTAGAAGAGAATTTGAAAATATGTTTCAAAAGAACTTCGAGTTGAAATATAAGAATAAAGAGATTGAAAGACTAATGGAAGAATTTCCTAAGGAATTATTAAAACCTATTTCCTCAACTAAGATAATTATGGAAAATCTACCTCCACTATTTACTCAGTACCAAGGGGAATAATTAGAAGATAACTTGAAACACAAGGGTAATCTAGAAGAATTTGATCTAGAATCTGAAATATTTAGAGGTAATTCGATCTAAAATTTAGGGGATCATGAGGTATCTTATAAAGATTCATTTCTCATAAAATTTAAGGATGATATTAATATGAAAATTGAGAAAACCACTAGAAGAATCTTGGATCTAGAAGGAAATATGAGAAATAATGCTATGAATTAATCTGAAAAGGAAGAGCAGAAAGAAAATTTTAAATTTGAGGACATTGTAGGAATCTCTGGATCTGGAAAAGATTGGGTGATTGATCAAGGATTGCTTAAATGGAATTTTGATCTAGATGGAATCATTTGTCAAGCTGAAGACGTTAAAAAAAGCGCTTTATGGGAGGCAACCCATAGTTGTCAGTGTGGTTTGATTTAGTGTGCTTGAGAGTTATGATTGTTAGTATTGAATTCTGTTTGCTTTAGTGTAGATTGATCAGTTTGCTTGATGTTTGGTAGATGTTTGGATTGTTAGTGGTTTGATTTGCTTTTTGTGTGTCATGAGGGAAGTGATTTCTTAACTTCTTATTATGGTTAGACTTGTATGCTCTCTTGTAGTAGTTGGATTGACGGTCCACTACAACTTGGGTCTAGCCCAGACTTGAGTTTTAGAAGAGACATTATGAATTTATCAGTGAAAATTCCATCTCAATTTTATTACTTCCTTTCTTTGACCTTATATTCATTTGATAGGAGCAGCTAACCTATTTGATGAGTAACATGTGGATGATTTTATAGTATCCTTATAACTAATAGAGATGCTTAATTATGGGGATATGGTGACACCTGAGGCTGGTGTTCGCAACCCAATGTATCAGGGATAATCTTATCTTTGGAATTATACTCTATAAAATCATTTATAAGTACCCAATATATTTGTGTAATGATTCTGTTTGAAACTGGAAGTAAGTTAGTGAGATGCGATGAGTTAAAGGAAGAATTGACCTCATTTATCATGTGTATTTTTTTTGTGTTATAATAATATATAGGACTTCAAGAACATTTTAATATTACAATGCTGATACTCGTTATGCTAGTTAGAATTTTGTTTAGTTTAAATTTCATTTTGGCATGTTTAGTTTATATTTACTTTTGACTACATGTTTTCTATCTTGATAAATAATTGTAGATGTTTTGATAGACATTTGTGGTAGATAGAATTTCTAACCTATTTTTCACCCTACTTATATTTTCTACACTAAATGCTATACATGTTAAAAATCAAGTTTGGGGGTCAGAAGAAAAATAGATTTTAAAGCCAAGTATACTTCCTTTTAGTTTAATATTATTACAAGCATGTTTTAGGTTAGATTTATTTTCTCCTATAACCATTCTATCCTGATTATGCATGTATATGAATTTGATAATATGTTGTAGTGGTTAATAGATTCAACTTTGACTTTTTCTTCCTGATACATTTTATGGAATTGATTGCAAAATATTTAAAAATTTAAGTTTGGGGGGAAGAAAAACTTCATTAAAAGAATGAAACTAAATTTTATTTGTCCTCAATTAGATATATTTTAAAATTTTAATTTAATATGACCTTTGGTATTAGAGGCTAACTTTTGATAATTGTATTTGTGTTTCTAAATATATAGTAGACTTAAGTAAAATTTTTTAATAATGAAAGTTGATTCTAGAGTTAAGATATTTGGTACGAAAGAATAAGACTATGTTTTTTTCTATTTAAAGTAAAGGAAATTTTATTTTTGAAGTATTAAGAATCTTAGAGTTTCATGTAAGAAGAAAAGAATGAGACTTTATGAAAAATATTCAAAGCTAATATGTATTTAAAATTGAAGGAATGTGAAAAGTTTTTCTTTAAGAAGAGGATAGTGAAGTTCAAAATTATTAAAGGCTATCCAGATTATGTAATCCTTACATGAAAAAGAAAAAAAAAGAGAGAGAAAGGATTAAAAATGATCTTAAAAGAAAAAAAGAAAAGAAAAAGAAAAGAAAAGTATGTCTGGAAAAGAAAAATTGGCTTCACTTGAAACAACTTGAGGAAGAAGGCTTTATTACATTTTCTAAACTTGTATTTAAATATTAGTATCCTTACTAATAAAGTTCTCTTGAAGTTCCTTTTAATATGGATACTCTAATTGACTTAATATGAAAAATTGAAATTCTTCTTGAAATGAATAAAGAATCAGAAATCTTAGACTTGACTACTAAATGTTCTTATAGTTTTAGTTTTGAATTAAGTTGTTAAAAAAATTTTTCTTAAGTTGTGCTATTATATTTAGTAGACCAAATTATAGAGTTTAGAAGTTAAACTCTCTACCATTAGTCATTACTTTTATGTAGTAAATGTGTTACTTGAGGACAAATAACATTTAAGTTTGAGGGATTTTGATACGCCTAAAAATGATTCAATTTTTTAAATGTTTTTAATGCATATTATTGGTGATTTTTAATGATATTATGCTTTAAAAGAAGCTATTTTGTATATTTTTTGTTTCAGGCACAGAAAATGAGTTGTGGAGAAAAAGAAGCAAAAGGGTGCAATTTGGAGCAAAAACGAGCAAGAGAAAATTTTGTCCTGACACATTTTGATGTCTTTCTATGCTTAATCTCTTTTACATTTCTCGCACATTTTTGAATGAAATTACACTTTAAAGGAAGGTGTTTAGAGCTTATTTTGTAGGTCTATCTGTTAGGAATGCAACGCAACTTAAATAGGGTGAAATAGAGCTCAAACGGAGCCAAACTAAGCAAAATGGTGGAGCTACGCAAGGTGGGCGCTGACAGCGCCAGAGCGCAGGAAGCGATGCCAAAACATCAGCAACAGTGCCCAAAATGGTGCAGATAGCGCCCAAGACGGTTTGCACGCAATCCTTGGCAAATCTCTATAAGATTCAATGTATTTGGACGCTTTTTGGAAGGTTGCTTGAGGCAACTCTTTAGAAATTCATCTCTACACTACACTAGAGTGCTTTTATGTCATAAAAAGTGGTGTGTGTGAGTGGAAAAATGTGGAGAATATTTAGAGATCTTAGAATAGGAGTAGAAATGCAGATTTTTATCTTTTTTGGAGAGATTGGTGAGGGGATTTTGAGAGAATTTGTAAGGGAATGTTCTAGCATTGCATATATCAGTGGGAGACTTTGTGGGAGAGATTTTCATCTTTCTTACAAAGGAAAAAAAATTAAGTATTATGTTCTTCATTATCTTATGATTTTGTAAACACTTATCTAGTGGATTTGCTTTGATTTAATGAAGTTTTTCATTGGGTTTTTTTCGTGCTTTGTAATATATTTCTCTTACTCTTTCTTCTTTTTTAGAAATAGTGGCATGAGAAGATTATGTCATTATTTTCCTTTTATTTTTCTTTTGCAATGAGTAGGATTCATGTTTAGGAAATTGGGATGCATGTTAGAAGAAGTTTTAATTATAAATTGTGATGGTTTTTCAACTCCACTCTTAATTTACTTTTCGATATAACCAATTGAATTGTTAAAATATGTTGTGAAACAAATGATCCAGGAAATGAAGTATGAGTTCTACAACAGAGTGAGAATCACATTTAAGTCCATGAAAGAGTATTTCATTCATGGGATTAAGTGTAAATAAATAGGGAATTATACTTTAGTGGGTGTAGAATTGGAGATTTCTATGGTGACAAACTAAAAATCCTTAATTTGATCGTGGTGTTTAAAAATTAAAGCGAGAGTTAGCCTTTAGGGGAAGGGAAGTGGGAGCTCTGGAGTGGGAGCCAGTTTCCTCCTAGCCTAACCACTGATTTAGGGACTAAACCTAAGATTAGCCAATGATTTTATATAAAACTGAATTAGGGAAGAGAACTAAAATTGCTCCTATTTGGGACATACAATATTTAATGATCTCATTTCTTTACATTATCCAAGTCGCTACATAAGAATAATAGTTTTTAACATCTTAAAATTCTCCAAACCAACTCATCCAAAAAGGGTTATCTTTAGAATTAATATTTACATTTAGGAATAGTTACTATCCTTACATTCAACATTCGCATTTAGGATTAGTTGCTAGATAATTCATCATTTTAATCGACATTCCAAACTAAGGACTAATAGTAGTAGACTGAAATTTGACTAAGTACATCTTTTCTTGTTTCCTCGTGGGATCGATATTCGAGGCTTAATCAGAAAGTCTTATATATCTTGAAGCGATACATGCACTTGTGTAGAACCCATAGTGTGTGAACTATTTTCTATATTTTATAACATTTCAATTTTTCATATTAGCCACTAAATATAAATTGGGTCAAGTTTTTGACCATCTTTTGAAAGCTAAATTACTGCATAATTACGGGTCGGGTCAAATTTTTGGCACCGTCTTAGGGGAATTGAATTGACATAAAACACACACAAAAACTACACACGCTAGGGACACATCAAAGCCTCATTAAGGCTAATCAAGGAGTGGAATTTCCTTCATATCCTAGATAACCTGATTATGAGCCTGCAGATGTCTGAAATAGCGGTGATTCTGATGATGAGGAAGAGTACTAAGTTATTTTTATGTTTGTAATATGTGATGGACTACGTGTTTAGGACTTGATACATTTGATATGTACTTATTTGGACTTTATGTTGTGTGAGACTTTTATTTTGTTTAATTGTTATTGTGATGTTTGTGGTTTGTTAGTATTTTGTTTTAAATTTTAGGGTAGTAATTGTTGCAGTGTGTTGATTATTGTGTTTTAGTTAGTTAGGATTAAACTTATTTCTATATCTTGTGAAAAGTTGAAAATCTTTGTAACTTTAAATTTAAACTTTAATTTTAGAAAACCGCTACCCTATATTTTTCTTTTATCTTGTTAATGTGTTTGTTTTTATGTTGAGACTATGAAATCAAAGTTAGTGTGTTTGTTTATTTTCATGCTTGTACCCACTATTTAGAAGTCTAATGAATCTCTACATGTTGAATTAAAATTAAAATGATAGAAAATTGATCAAAAATTAATTTTACTTTGTTTTTAGTTTTATACATGTAAAATTACGGTATAAAAATTCTTGTAAGTATGTTATTTCGATTTTCATTTTTGCTTATATATACCTACTGCTAAACTGTTTAATTTTGTTAAAATTTTAAGTTTGGGGGGAATGAAAAATATTTTTAAAACTTAGATTTTATTTGTTCTCAAATGTGCTACAAGTGAATTTGTTTTGAAAAGAAAAATGATCATATATATGAAGTTATATTAGGGAAGTAAAATTTGATTATAGAAATAAGAAAATTTAGTTAAAATTCATATTAATGAAGAAAAACTTTCAGTTAAAAATTTTTAGTGTAGAAAATGCTAAATATAGTATAACTATCTTTTGTAAGAAAAAATATATTTTTGAAAAATTTAGAAATTTAGACTTCTACTTTTAGCTTTGGGAAAGAAGAATTGAAATTCTAAATCATTAAAGGCTTATTCAGATATAAGAATCCTTGCCTGAAAAAAAAAGAAAAAAAAAAGAGAGGAAGAGAAAAAGTAAAAGAAAAAGAAAAATAGAAGAAAAAAAAGAGAAGTAAGGGAGGAGAAGTTTAAGGATTAGTGTCTACTCAAAAATTTGTTCCACCCTTGATCTTTTTAAAGTATAAGACTTGAGAAACTCTTAAGCTTAGAAATATAATATGGTATATAAAATAATTCTTAAAACAAATTTTAAGTGGAGATAATAAAAGGACTAAATTCTATATTTGAAAAATCTATAATATTTCTGAATTAGATAAAAACTCATATTTTCATATTTCTTAACATTAAAAATTTCTAAACTTTAAGTTGGTCTCATTTACTAAATATTTTTTCTAAATTGGACTACTATATTTCTAAATCTAAATTTTAGTAACTCCTAAAGAAACTCATGTACATATCATACTTATTTAGTTTTTAAAGATTGAAGTGTCACTTGAGGACAAGTAACATTTTAAGTTTGGGGGAACTTTATACAACTAAAATATATAGTATTTTTAGGCACATTTTTATACCTGTTTTTGAGATATTGTGCTTTAATGGAAGGTATTTTTCTATTTTTCTTTCATGCATAAGTAAAAAGATGAAAAATGATAAAAGAAGTGAAAAAGAATCAAATTTGGAGCAAAAATGTGAAAATGGTGCAAAAGTGTTTTGGCGCCTAAGCACCAGATCCGACAATTAAGCACCAGTAAAATAGAGAAGGCCAAGCCTAAGCGCCAGATGCCCCACACTTAAGCGTCAGAGGAAGTTATTTGACGGTTTAATTCATTTTATTGAATTTTGAAGGGACATTTGAGGCACCTATTGGCTAAAAAGGGTGGCTATGACCTCTAGAAATGAAAATATGATTAAAAGACTTATGAAAGGAGGCCTCCTTTGGAGAATACATTGAATTGGGACACATTTTGAAGAGTTGCCAAGGCACCTCTTGGAAATATATAAAAGAAGGAAGTTGAGAATTTTAGAAGTGTGCTTGAAAAGGGGGAGTCTTGAGAAGTTCTTGAAGAAGTTCATGGAGGAATGTTTGAAGAGATTTTTAGGCACCACAAATTTATTTTATCCTTTTTGTTTTTAGTTTTATTATGAGAGTTAAGAGTGTTGTAAAAGAGATGAGATTCAAAGGAACTTCAAGAGTTTAGTGGAGGATTTGAGATAAGTTTTTATCTTTGTTTTTAATTACTTTTGGTTTTAATCGAGAGTCTTGTTGGTTTGACAATGATTAATACTTTTAAACTAAAGTGTCGTTTTATTTTCTCCATGGATTTTAAGTATTTTTCTTTATCTTTCTCCTTAAAATGATAAGTAATTAAAGTGTTGGATGGAATTTTTGAATAGTATTAGTCTTTAATGTTGGAAGAAATTGTGATGATTTAATTTCATGCACTTCATTTACTTCTTAATCTGACCTATCTAGATGTTAAAATTTGTTGTGAGAAAATATAAGAACCGGGCTGGTCTTGTCTCAGTCAACAATTAGAAAGAATCACATGAGGTTGTATGAATGAGAATGTAATTCATATGATAGGGAAATAATCTTTGAAGAGTGTAGAGTTAAAGGACTTTAAAGTGACAGGTTAAAGCCCCAAAATTGATTTATTGTTTTAGGTTCTGATACGAGATTTTGCTCCCAAGTGGAGGGAACCGAGGGAACTCTAGAGTGAGGCTAGTATCTTCCCCGCCTAGCCATCTTCAGAATTATTCAAACTTTAAATTAGCAAATATTTTTTATAGCATCTCTAATAAGGGTAAAGAATAATATTGCTCCTATTTGACACAACACAATTTGCATACTTCCACAACAGAAATCCTATACTTATTACTGATTCATGATAAGGAGAAAGATATTTCCATATTAAGTACTTTTCTTTTATATAAACTCAAGCTATCTTTAAAGATTGTTACTGTTTCGTCAAAATATCAAAAATACCAAAAAGATTTAAATTTTAATTACTACAAAAATATTTATAGTTAAAGTATTTTTCTTTTTGAAATAGAAAGTTAGTTGTTCAATTATGTATATTATGAATTTTCCTATGGGTTTGATATTCAGGTCTTAATCAAAAAGTCCTATATTACTTGATAACGATACGTATAGTTGCATAATATCCGAATATATATATATATATATATATATATATATATATATATA
>JXCR01132986.1:83355-95794 GCA_002079205.1 Phalaenopsis hybrid cultivar
CTCAGCATAGGTGGCAAAATATCACTTACAATATAGTTAACAATATCAGCATACCATGGTATTTTCCACTCATTAATATTATAAAGTTGCACATCTGGGAAACTGTCTATAATTTCATTGTAAATGTCAAATAATTCATGATTTTCTAATCTTGACAAATGATCAGCAATTTGATTCTCAGTTCTCTTTCTATCANTTCATGGTTTTCTAAGCTTGACAAATGATCAGCAATTTGATTATCAGTTCCCTTTCTATCAATAACTACAAGATCAAACAATAATATCCATCTAATTAACCTTGGTTTGGCATCCTTCTTTTGCATCAGATATTTAATAGCAGAATATCCATCTAATCAACCTTGGTTTGGCATATTCTTTTGCATCAGATATTTAATAGCTGAGTGACCAGTGTGCACAACACATTTAGCTCCAATTCTGATTATAGGGTTTAATCTCCTTTGTGGATCAACTCTTGGTTTAGAGTATTCATATAATTTTGTGCATACAGATCGAAGGATTAACTCCTTTAATATCTGCTAAGGTTCAACCAAAAGCTCTCTTATATCTTTTCAATGTATCTATCAGTCTTTATTCTTGTAAATCATTGATTCTGAAGATAAAATAACATGTAATGTAGATGAGTCTCCAAAAAATACATACTTCAAGTAGTTAGGTAATATTTTCAACTAAAGTTCATGTGGTTTAATAATTGATGGAAATAGATTCTTATCAGTATTTTCTGTAATATCCAACATTTCAAATCTTTCCTGAACATAATCTAATTCTTCATTTTCTAATTTGTCCAGAATAATTTCATTATTTTCTTTGAATTTTTCTTCAAAATACTTTTTATCTTCGAAATGTTCTTTAAAATGTTCATTTAGTAGAAGTTCAACAATTTCCATGCGAAAACATTCATTATCTCTTTCAACAGCAGGGTATTTCATAGATTTTGCAATGTTAAAAGTCACTTCTTGATCATTTACTCTCATAGTTAATTCACCTTTTTGAACATCTATCATAGTTTTTCCAGTAGCTAAAATTGGTCTCCCTAAAATAATAGGTATTTCTTTATCTTCCTCCACATCTAAGACAATAAAATCCACCGGAAAGATAAATTTGTCAACTTTTACTAACACATCTTCTATAACTCCCATAGGATATGTAATTGATCGGTCTGCTAATTGAAGAGTTACAGAAGTAGTTAAAACTTCTCCTAATCCTAGTCTTTTGAAAATTGATAGAGGCATAAGGTTAATGCTGGCTCCCAAATAAAATAAAGCTATTCTATATAATTTTCAACGATATCACACGATA
The DNA here is from genome assembly GCA_002079205.1 of Phalaenopsis hybrid cultivar. Classification (NCBI taxonomy): domain Eukaryota; kingdom Viridiplantae; phylum Streptophyta; class Magnoliopsida; order Asparagales; family Orchidaceae; genus Phalaenopsis; species Phalaenopsis hybrid cultivar. The sequence continues at coordinate 84,672 of JXCR01132986.1, forward strand.
TAGTGAAACTACCAGGATCTTTTAATTTTTCAAGAAACTTTTTTTGAATAATTACACTACACTCTTCGCTAAGTGCAACAGTTTCGTTATCTGAGAACTTCCTCTTCTTATTCAGAATATCTTTCATAACCTTCACATAATTGGGCATTAGCTCAAAAGCTTCTACGAAGGGAATATTCACCGTTAACTTCTTAAGAATTTTCAAAAATTTTGAAAATTATTTATTCTATTTATGTTGCTTCAGTCTTTGAGGAAACGGTGGTGGAGGATTTTCCACAGTAATTTTCATTGGTGTAAATGGATACTTTAAATCTGGGTATTTATGATCCTTTTCTTTTTCGGTATCCACTTTTTCTTTTTCAGTTTCTATTTCTTTTTGTACTCTCTCTAATTCTTTTCCACTTCGTAAATTGAATCGTCTTGATTTGTTCTTTTTCTTGATCTTTAGGATTTGGTTCCACAGTACTCGGAAAAGTTCATATTGTTCGGTTACTAAGTGCAGTAGCGATATGCCCTAATTGGTTCTCAATATTCTTAATAGCAGTTCCTTAATTTTATAATTGATTTCCTTGAATATGTAATCAATTTCCTTAATTCTGTAATTGTTGACCCATGTTTAATATCAGCTCTTCCATAGATAACTTCTTTCCTTGATTTGAGTATTACTGTTAAATCCTTGAGGATAAGAAGGTCTATAATTAACATTTCCTTGGTTGGATGAATTTCCTAATGGGTTCACTAGGTTGTTTTCCCATTGTTGATCTGTAGAAGAATTGTTATTCCAATTAAAATTTGGATGATTCAGTTGTTTGTCCATTGTTGATTTGACGGAGAATTGTTATTCCAATTAAAATTTGGATGATTCTTCCAACCAGGGTTATAATAGTTCGCGTATGGGTTGTTGGGTATAGTAATAGCATTTAAAGTTTCATATGAAGGTTGAACATCCATAAATTGCCCATATGAATTTTCTTCCATCATAGGAGGTGTTGAAGAATAATTCATCCCATAATGATCTAATTTGTTTGATATTGCAGCAATCTGCAAAGCTAACATAGATATTGCAGCAGAATCATGGATACTAGCTAGCAGCAATCTGTGAAGCTAACATAGATATTGCATCAGAATCATGGATGCTAGCTACGCTTTTAGGGTTTAGCCACTCAGAGGGCCATTGAAAATTGTTGGTAGCCATTTCTTCTATTAATGAATAAGCCTCATCAAAAGGTTTTGACATTAAAGAACCACCAACCGCAGCATCTATAATCGATCTAAGAGATCCCACTAATCCATTATAAAAGGTTTGAATTATTAACCAGTCTGGTAACGAATGATGAGGGCATTTCCTAAGAAGATCTTTAAATCTTTCCCAAGCTTCATATATTGACTCTCCATCAATCTGACAGAATGATGTTATGTCATTTCTTAGTTTGGCAGTTTTGAATGGAGGGAAATATTTGGATAAAAATTTCTGTGACAGTTCTCCCCAAGTTCTAATAGATCCATATGGTAACGAGTTTAACCACATCTTAGCCTTATCCCTCAGTGAAAAAGGAAAAAGTCTAAGTCTAATATCATCGTTTGAGACTCTATCATATTTAAAAGTAGCACATAGTTCTAAACAACTAGCGAGGTGTAAGTTAGGATCTTCATTTGGTGTATCTCCAAATTGATTATTTTGTACCATTTGGATAATAGCAGGTTTAAGCTCAAATGAATTAGCAGCTACATCAGGATTTTGGATAGATAAGTGAATTTCATCTGCTGTAGGATTTGCATAATCTCTTAAGGGTCTAGGTTGGTGTTCATTCATAATGTTTTCCATTGTATCACAATTTCTAGGTTTTCTTTTTAGTTTTCTAATTTTTCTAACAGTTCGTTCTAATTCCAAATCGTATGGTATAAGATTGTCAGGTCCAAATTTGCGCATACAATTTAAAATTAGTACTCATTAATATAATTAAAAATATAAATAAAAATATATAGATATATAAATAAGTTGTAATTTAAGTAAAAACTTTTTAATTAGAAATTGTCCGTTACTCCTAAAATTCTCCCCGGCAACGGCGCCAAAAACTTGACCAAACTTTTTGTAAATTAACAATTACAATAATTTGATGACGCTACTAGAAGATTTAAACTCCTGCAACGATGCCAAAAACTTGACTGCGACTTTATATATAGATGTTTGATTTAATAAAGATGTATAAAAATAATATTCAATAATGTTAAGTCGATTTGTCAACGCACGTATACGTATCGCTAAAGTAATATAAGGCTCTAATAGAGTCCTAGATATCGATCCCACAGGGAGAAATAGAATACTACGGACTAAGATTTAATAAAAAGTAATACTTCAACTACAACAACGTTCAAGTTGCTTATCTGTCACTAATATGCAATTGAAATAAGTAGATAATTTAGATAGTAACTAATTATAGAGAAATACATTAATTGTGATATTCAATATATAAGAAAGCATCCTTCTCCTTGCCAAGAAATTATAGTGAATGGATAAAATGAATCAGTTCAATTATATTATGTCAAATAGGAGCATACATATTCATTACCCTTTGGTTCAGGCATAAAGAACATTGACTAATCCTATCCTTGGTTACTGATTTTGCGTCTAGGCTGGGAGGATACCGGCTCTCACTTTGGAGCTCCCAAGTTCCCCTCACCTGAGGGCTAACATCTACACATCAGCACCCAAATGATAGGACCGAATTGGGGATTTTAGTCTGTCACTCTAAAATCTCCAATTCTACGCCCGATAATAATATTTCCCTATTTATTTGCACTCAACTTCCAAGTGCTCTGACCTCCCTGAATCTTAGATGTAATCTTCACTTTAGTTGTAAAACTCAACATATTTTAATAATTCAATTGGCCAGATTGAAAGTAAATTAAGATCAAAGTGAAAAGATCATCACAATTTTTTAAACATTTTTATTGCTTCACCAATTCAAATCACCATTTCACAAATCTCAAGACAAGGAGAAAAACAAAGAAAACTACTCAGAACTCATGGGGAAAGCACAACACAACTTGGAATTCATAAATAAAATCAGTTTATACAAGCTATAACAAGTAAATAACTTATCTCTAAATTTCTCTCCAAGAACACTCCTCGAAGTTCCTCTGAATCTCTTCCTTTCTTTACAACACACAGATCTCCCCAAGAAAACTCCTCAAAGTTCCTCTGAATCTCTTCCTTTCTTTACAACACACAGAATTCTCTTCGAAGCAGCAAGGAGGAAGAAATCTCTCACTTTCCCTCCACTCTTACAATCTTTTGAAGAATTCCTCACAATTTCTCGAATAATTCCTCACCACCTCAAGAACACTCCTCGAAGTTCCTCTGAATCTCTTCCTTTCTTTACAACACACAGAATTCCTCAAAAACTCCTCAAAGTTCCTCTGAATCTCTTCCTTTCTTTACAACACACAGAATTCCTCTCGGCAAGGAGGAAGAAATCTCTCACTTTCCCTCTACTCTTACAATCTCTCAAAGAATTCCTCACACTCCTCGAAGTTCCTCTGAATCTCTTCCTTTCTTTACAACACACAGAATTCCTCTTCAAAACTCCTCGAAGTTCCTCTGAATCTCTTCCTTTCTTTACAACACAAAAGCGGCAAGGAGGAAGAAATCTCTCACTTTCCCTCCACTTTTACAATCTCTCGAAGAATTCAAAGTAGCAAGGGAGAAGAAATCTCTCACTTTCTCTCCACTCTTACAATTTCTCGAAGAATTCCTCACAATTATACAAAAAAATCTCTCACTTTCCCTCCACTCTTACAATCTCTCAAAGAATTCCTCACAATCTAACCGTACACAGAATTCCTCTTTGAAGTAGCAAGGAGGAAGAAATCTCTCACTTTCCCTCCACTCTTAGCACATAGAATTCCTCTTTGAAGCGGCAAGGAGGAAGAAATCTCTCACTTTCCCTCCACTCTTACAATAAATTCCTCTTCAAAGCGGCAAGGAGGAAGAAATCTCTCACTTTCCCTCCACTCTTACAAACTTAAAGAGTTCCTCACAATATTGGAACCTTTCTAACCTCTATGAACTCTCTCTAGCACCTCCTATTTCTCTTTGAAGTAGCAAGGAGGAAGAAATCTCTCACTTTCCCTCCACTCTTACAATCTCTCGAAAATTCTTCTTCAAAGCGGCAAGGAGGAAGAAATCTCTCACTTTCCCTCCACTCTTACAATCTCTCGAAGCAATTCCTTTTTGAAGTAGCAAGGAGGAAGAAATCTCTCACTTTCCCTCCACTCTTACAATCTCTCGAAAATTTGAAGTAGCAAGGAGGAAGAAATCTCTCACTTTCCCTCCACTCTTACAATTTTAAAGAGTTCCTCACAATATTGGAACCTTTCTAACCTCTATGAACTCTCTCTAGCACCTCCTATTTCTCTTTGAAGTAGCAAGGAGGAAGAAATCTCTCACTTTCCCTCCACTCTTACAATCTCTCGAAAATTCTTCTTCAAAGCGGCAAGGAGGAAGAAATCTCTCACTTTCCCTCCACTCTTACAATCTCTCGAAGCAATTCCTTTTTGAAGTAGCAAGGAGGAAGAAATCTCTCACTTTCCCTCCACTCTTACAATCTCTCGAAAATTCCTCACTAATATTGGAATTTTTCTAATCTCTAGGAACTCTCCTAGCACTTCCTTTACTCCCTATATTCTTTCCCTCGGAAAGGAGGAAGAAATCTCTCACTTTCCCTCCACTCTTACAATCTCTCAAAGAATTCCTCACAATCACACTATATCAAGCTCTAAAAGTCGCTTGCCTCACCTTCTTTAATTTTGGCCAAAATGTTCTCTTTAAAGATGTGGATGAGTTTTCTGAAGAGTTGCTTACGCACCCCTCCAAAATCCGGCCTTATCCATTGTACATGCCACCTAACCATCGATCCCGCCGTCGCCAGCCTCGATGGCGTCGTTGGCGACCTTCTAGAGAATTTGTCCTTTAGCCTTGGGAAAAGCTCGTCGTTGGCGGCCTCGATGGCGTCGTCGGCGCCCTAGTGCAATTCTCCACATTTTGGTCCTTTTTGCTCTAAATTCGCTCCTTTTTGCATATTTTTGCTCCAATGACCCTAATTCATCATTCCTGCTACAAAACATCAAAAATACATTTCTTTAAAGTGCAATATCATTAAAAACAATATAAAAGAGGTATGAAAATCTCAACATATTAGACAAAACATCAAAAATACTATTCTTTAAAGTGCAATATCATCAAAAATAGTGTAAAATAGGTATGAAAATCTCAACATATTGCTTGGTCACTAGACGCGATAATTAAATAAATATTATTTTATACCATTAAAGTAAGGAAAAAAACCCAGCTTCCATGGACCTACAAAAATTTTCGTCATCCAAATGATTAGACCTATTTCAAAAGAGTATTTTCTTCTTATGCGGTGATATATTAGTCCTCTACTCGTTATAGCAATACACTGTGTGGAGTTAAGATTGTTTTGCAGAGCGATGAAGCACCGTGCAAAGTAATAATCTAATTCATAGAGTCATGAAGTATCTTACAGAGTAGTGCATCATTCTGACCACCATGCCATGACACACCTTAAATATGGTGTACCGAAGCTCCAACAATTGCTCCCCACTACAACCTTTCCATAACAAAGGGTAACTACTCCTTATCATAGGGCAATAAGCTCTTTTGCACATGACTGTTGTAACTCAAGAATTTATGTAACCATTTCTTGTATGTGGGACATGAGCTTATATAAGTAATCACTAGCTCATAATAAATCAGTTCAACTAGGCTAGACATCGTAGTTTTTTCCCTTTTCGGGTTTTCACGCAAGAACATTTGTTGTTTATACCAACACTTTTATTACCTGAGTTAAGTGTTAAATTATTATACATTGTTAAGTCAAATATTAGTTTTTAGATGATGAAATTGATCTCACCAAAAAATAGAGGGCAATGGATATGTCATCAACAAATTTCCATCATGTGAGACAAATCTTTGGGCATGACATGAATCTTGTTGTCATTTTTGAGCAAGCAATATTCAAATTTTAATTAAAATTTTTCCAGAACCCTAATTTCAACAAACTTACAGTAAAAAAAAAAAGAGGACAGCTGATATGTCTTTGAAAATTTTTCATCTTCAGAGACAAATCTTCAAGCATGACATGAATTTTATGGTAATTTTTGATCAAAAAACATTCAAACCTTAATTATAAATTATCCAGAACCCCAATTCAAACAAACTCACAGTCAATGGGACCAGCTCAACAAGAAAAACACAATGACACTTAAGTCGGTCTAATCTGAATCAAATTAAGCCCATGTTAAGCCACATTTGAAAGCTTTCAGTGCCTAAATGAAATGTTAAATAGATTCCAAATTTGAAAATATTATTGTTGATTCAAGCGTCTATATAAAACGAATCTATGAGTTTAAGATCACTCAATTACGACATCATTAAGACACTTTAATGTTCATAAAACATTATCTAATTGAGGGCACCTCTCCGAGTCGTCCGATAAAGTAGGTTGAATTCATTATTTGCTGAGAGGCTTCTCCAAAGCTCAATAAAAAGAGCTCAATATTCTTAATGGATGAGGACATAAAGTTGAGCTTGAAGGATTAGGAGACTTAGGAACTGAAAAATAGCTTCATTCATGAACTGAAGATTCGACAAGCACTTCCCACTCTTGCAAATGCACCCCAAAGACGATGCAACAATACATACACTTAAAGACAGTGTAACTACACATGTCATATACTATGTAACTCCCCGTAATAACTACTTACAACCCTTGTACTCAGAATACAGTGACATTCTATGGACTCCTAATGTTCTCACCTCGCATCTCACTACTACAGTGTACATGACCAATTATGGCCTCTACATGATCTACAACTCATACATCTCCCAACTCATACATTTACAATCTACAGATGTTATATCAATTCTTACAGCCAACGAAAATTATCACAACCCTTGCAACTTCTCATCACAGTTCACACAATTCCAATCTTCGGCTTCTGTGGCTTGCTGACGTTGTTGAAGCTCTCTGCTATAGCCTATGTGATCAATCGATGCTTCTGAAGCAAATGTCTACAACTCACATGACCAACTACAACCATAGCTCTCAACTATGACCTCAATGATAAGTTGACTCTAAAATCATCATTTATAACATTTACGAGAGACTACTATATCCATAACAATCAACTACTACCCTCACATCGTCATTAGGGGTGTAAACGAGCCGAACACGAGCGAGCCCAGGCTCAGCTCTTGTTCGACTCGTTTATATTTCAAACTCAAACAGTGTGTTTGTGTTCGACTCGTTTGCTTAATGAGCCGAACACGAGCCGTTCATGAACAAAGAGTCTTTTTGACAACTATAATCACATAGCCATAAGATGTTAAGGATTAGGACAAGATTTAAAAATCATTTGAATCTAACTTAATAATTTTTATTCTATTTTCTTCAATAATACTTTTAATTGATTATAAATCTTTTTAGCCTTGCAGTCAATTAAAATTTTTAAAAATATTACTCATTAAAGATATATATATAACTGATTAGTAGTATTTCGAGCTAAAACGAGTCGAACACGAACGAACAAATATTTTTCGTGTTCGGCTCGTTAACTTAGTGAACGAGCCGAACACGAGCTGTTCGCGAACAACGAGTCGTTTTAACAGCAATTTTATAATTTAATCACTCATAATCCAAAAGAAAAATGAACCTATTTGAGTATGTGCTAACAACAAATAATCACTCAATCATCACAATATTAATATTAATTAAATTATATATATGCTTATTATTTTTAACTCAACATTGAAAGAAATAAAATTTTATAATAATTAATAGTAAACGTGATATAACATCTTAATCAAGTGTTTTTTATAATCAATTTTATTATTTTTTTGTTAATTGAATGGGCGTTCTACCATTAACTCGTTTTGTTAAAATAAATAGTTTCATTTTTGACAAAATAAAATTTTTCGCGTGACGGCTGTGGGATTTGAACCCACGCCCTTTCGGACCAGAGCCTAAATCTGGCGCCTTAGACCACTCGGCCAAACAGTCCTCATGTGTTTAACAAATAAATAATAACTTTATAATAAAGAACAATTAGTACTCTACATCCCTTCCTCCGACCTCCATAGCCTTTATGGCTGCACTTTCTTCCTCGCCGAAAACGCCGTTCTGCGGCCCCAGTCTTACCCGTGGTGGCACCGCCGGCGGCTTCTTCCCCCGCAGCTCCACTAAAACTATAAAATGCTCTCTCAACTTCCCATCTCGACTTGGTCCCCTCTTTTGGCCTTGGGAGAAGGTAATCCGGAGCCCCTCCATTTTTCCCTCTTCGCTGACGTAAATTGTTTACATCTAGCCGAAATGTTTTTCAAATTATAGGTTAAAATTGGTCCATTATCCGTTTCTCCCATGGGATTTGGAACATGGGCTTGGGGTAATCAGCTGCTCTGGGGATATCGAGAGGAAATGGATGCTTCTCTTCAAGAGACATTCAATTTGGCTGTTAGAAATGGGATCACATTATTTGATACTGCGGATTCTTATGGAACCGGAAGATTGAATGGGCGGAGTGAAATTCTTCTAGGAAAATTCATTCGCGAGTATGAAGGTTTGGTTTAAATATCTGATGACTTATAATCGCTTCTAACAGTGGAACTCATTTGACTTTTGTCCATTCACTGTCAATGACTCACACATTAGAATGTACATTATGCTATTTTATGCTTGCTAGGAAGTTGCAACATTGGCTTAGGTCATAGTGTGGAGCTGAGATTCAGCCCCCACTCTCATTTGATTCAATGAGCACTATGTAGGAGCTACCTTTTAGTGCACCCATGAGGAGTCTTGAGAAATGGCTAGGATCCAATTTCTGGAGTGGTTAATTCTACACTCAACACTATATCTCCTGCAATATACAAACAAACAACTACTCAATGTGAAACTGTAACATGCCTTCTCTGCTGTTACTATCTCCACTTCAAATAATCAGAGCCGTTTACTGTGAACTGCCTTTTTAATCCTGGCCATTCATATGATACAAAAGCTGTCATCTTTAACTAATTGATAGTGTAATCGTCTTTCTGTACACTTTCTCTACAATGTAAACCTTTTATTCTCTGTAGTTTTTAGTAGTGAATATGGTAAGCAGGAAAAATAAGCTTTTGAGCTTTCTTCTTTCCTCTTTACATTCAGCTGTTTGCTTACGGTTCAGCGAATTCATCAGACAGTTCAATATTCCACCAATCTAGAGCCAACAGAAAAAGTGGAGCATCACTAGTCAATATCATATTGAGTTGTCCAATGGTCTAGCTTGGAAAGGGATTTCAATCCACAACAGATTCACAAATCTCTTGTAAAATCTTCATGTAACCTCGGATAGAGAGTTTTTTAGAAAACTCGGTAAGCCCTATACACAAGAGACCTATACACAAGTGATAGAAGTGGGAGCAAATGCCTAAGAGCTGTTTCTACAATATTCTAGCCAAGTAAATAGAAGAGGCAAAGAGTTAGGGCTCTGCTTGAAAGTGCTACCATTCCATTGTTGGTGTTCATTTTATGTTTTATTGACTTTCATCCTAACATTTATCATATTTTTATGTTAATAACTTGCACTTTTGTTGAAATATGGTTGCGGGAAGGAAAAGATTGAGAACAAATCATGGATAGACATCGAAAAACATGAGAAATAACCATCGCGGGGTGGGGTGGGCAGGGGCGGGGAAGAAGAGATAGGGAGAGAATTAATTTTTCCTAGACTAATTCATGATCTTTGGTGAGTATCACCAGCTTGATTTAATTTCTTCCAACTAGCCAGCTTGCCAACCTCATTAGTTTCCTAGGTAGAAGTAGTTTTAAAGAAAATCTGTCATGTATTGTTGCTAACGAATTTGAAAGTTCTTTAGCTAAATTTCTACCACAACACAACTGGTCCTAAAAGCTCATGACGTCTATTGAGTTCGATTCCATATGAGATTGCATGTGGTATTTGACTCTCTTTAGCTATTGCTTGGTACTTACTGTATTGAAGGACATGGTGTTAGCTTGGTTCTCCAATCTTCCTATAGGGAGGTCAATTTTCTAAGCCACCTATAGGGAGCTTAAAACTTTAGAAAGTATAAGCGACAACTTCTTATCCAATTCTTGAGCTCCTAGAAGCCAAGAAGAATTGCCAAACATTCTATGTTGCCATAAGGTGGAGGATGAGTCCATATGAATCTAGATTATGTGGTTCATTAGAGAAGTGCTTGAAGTAGATGGCATGAACTTTCCCATTACTAATGTGGTAGATGTCTAAAGCTTGAAAGATGGTAATATTTAGCTTGCCATCATAAAATCATAAACAAAAGTTGAATATTTAGTTAAGGCAATCAACTATATAAACACAAGATTTCACCTAAGATTCCTAGCCCTTTTCATATTTACTTAACTATAATATCTTTTCAATCCGAGACCTCGATATGTTATTGTCGATATAGGGGTGAGAGGGTACTGTGTGGTAATAGAGACTTTTTGATGGCATATTCATCCAAGTTCTTAGCTCTTTTAACTTCTACTTGAGCTCCAGATGAACTAGACGGGATTTTCCTTTAACATGGAGCTCAGCTGAAATTTGTCGGTCGTATAAAATCATGAATATTTGATGTAGTCATCAAAACTCCTAGCATAATCAGATAAGATGCATGCGTTTAAACATGGGCTTTATCATTGAGACTACACCCACTCGGCAATGATGACACAACAACTTAGGCACCATTCATGAATAAAGCTATTTTGAGGAATTTCTTGCAAATGTAAAAAGTGCAAAATTTTTTACCTAAATTTTGTAGTTCCCGTTCATTGTCTTATGAGAAAACATTGAGCATACAGATTGAAACTTCAAAAGAAAACCATGAGCACACTGATTGAAGGCTTCGTCCGTTTGATCAATTTTATAATAGTCTTTCAATTGCAATCTATATTATTGCTTTATTGACTCATTTTAATTATTTTCTTTAAAAGGGTCTTGCTAAAGACTATAACTCTCTCTCTCTCTCTCTCTTTCTATATATATATATATATACATATATACATATATATATATATATATATATA
>JXCR01132986.1:121948-161135 GCA_002079205.1 Phalaenopsis hybrid cultivar
GATTAGCCCCGGCTATCCTTAGATGTGCTAAATGTTCGAGTGCCACGCCCTACACACGGGGGAATTTAAACCCTTGACTCGAGGGGACTTACGACCTTCAGAGAGGTCACAGAACAGGCACGTGTGTATAATAGATCCGTTTTCAAAATGCCACCATAACTCGAGCGTAATTTTTTGAAGTCATATTGACTTGAATCCGTCCCCAATATCTATATAAATTGACTTCGATCCGTCCCCAATATCTATAAATTGAATTTTACTGTCCGCTTCAATTTTGGCACCATGCATTCATTAAATAGGTTGAGATAATTTTAAAAATTAGGAATAACAACAAGTATACGTAGGATAATATGAAAATGAAAAAAAAAATGGAAAATATTTATGAAGAATAAATTCAATATTTCACATAATACTAAAAAAATAAACTTAAACTAAAGGTTCATAAAATTAACTCCAAATAATTAACCTAAAATCATAGGAGATTGGAATTCATTTTTCACATATAAAATACAAAATCAATATTAATTTTAATAAAAAAAAAATTAAATGATGCTATCCAGTAAACTTCAAGATATTTGTTTTTTGTATTTTAACTAGAAACAAATTTTCCCATTCTTTGTGAATGGCTTCTATTTTTAACTAAAGGGTCTGTTTGGCGCAGCTGCAGCTTATCCAACTTATCTTGATAAACTGTTTATCCTGATAATCTGGTGATAAGTAACTAATCCGGATAAACTCTCTGTCTGTTTGGCTTGTGCGTTTAGAGAACAGCTGATTCTAGAAAAATGACCAATCTGGTATGTTCTGGATATGCTGCAGTTGTTTGGTAGCTACGCAGATCAATTGCAGGAGGAGGAGGGATACACTGATGAAGCGACGGAGACGTGAGGGATCTGAGAGGGAGTTCGAGTCGCCGCTTGTGGCAAAATTAGGGTAGAGGAGAACCGAGGAGGGCTACTCGTTTTTCGACACTGTTAAACGTGAATCGTGAGGTCCTACCCGCGATCCACGTCTAATAGTAAAATAAAAACGGAGTTCTGTAAAACGCCGGTGAAATGGAAATTCCGAACTGAAAGTGGCGTTTTGAAAACGCAACCGCTGCAAATAAGCTTCCCAAACGCACAAATTGACGTGAAAATGGATTGCGGACCCCTATAATTCAAATTTCTTAACAGCTAAAAAAAATTAAAATAAAAAAAATAATGGCATTTTTTTGGTGGGCCATCATTTTGTGGAAAGGTACTCCCTTGCACCCTAAGCCTGTACATTCTTCAACCTTCCAGACAAAGCCTTCCACCAACAAAGGCAAAATAGACAGGTCTACAATGCCCATTACTCCCTAAATCAAATCTTGAAGGAAAAAATAGAAGGCATTTACATATATTCCGCACAAATATTGTATATTTACATATCTAACACCCTAACTTTCATATTTACAAGAAGAACACTTAATCCTTAATATCACATAAAAACATTGCCATCACCTACTTTTTAAATGTGGAATACAACTTTTCGAACATGCTTGTATCACATCAAATTGTAATGCATGTAAATATGTAACTTTAGGTGTTAGATATGTAAATACATAAAATTTGCGTGGTATGCATGTAAATTTTACTAAAAAAATTGTGACCTGAAGTTTTTGAAATTTGATATTATAATGATTATAAAGTATTTCTTGATGAGACGTTTGAGATTTGAAATCATNAAACATGCTTGTATCACATCAAATTGTAATGCATGTAAATATGTAACTTTAGGTGTTCGATATGTAAATACATAAAATTTGTGTGGTATGCATGTAAATTTCACTAAAAATAGCGGTCAGAAGTTTTTGAAATTTGATATTATAATGATTATAAAGTATTTCTTGATGAGACGTTTGAGATTTGAAATCATGAAGACAGCATCTTAATGATGAAATTAGCACTTCCGATTTAAAAATATTTGAAGCCTAATGCAATGATTGTAAGTATTAGAAAATATATTTTATTTATTCGATTTAAGAACAAATATATGGGTGCGAATATACTTTTATATTTCAAATAGGATGCTTATAATTATGCAATTTTATTTTTCTTAAAATCGATACTAAATAATTGTGAGCGGAACCAACATTATTTATTAAGGAATAAAATTATCAAATATTTAATTTTTTTTTGCAAGTATTGGGAAAAAAAATTAACAAGTGTAGAGAGAAGGCCATACTAAAAATGACAATGTTAGAATATGCCGTTAAAATAGAAAGATAGAATTATAAACTATTTTAATATAGGAATATGAGTCTACAATAAAAAACTAAATGCAAAAATAAGAGAAGCAGGAAAACTAATAAACCATAATTGAGAAGCTAGAGGGGTGGGCCAAATATAATATGACTTCTATTTTTGAAAGAATGTTTGAAGAAAATTAAGGACCTGTTTGGGGCAGCTTATTTGGTGCGGTGGTGTTTTGAAAACAAACATGACTTGTTTCGGTAAACTGCATTTTGACAGCTCATGCGTTTTCAAAACGTTGAAAACTGTGTTTTCACAATGCACCTATCTAGGTGCGGTGGCAACTTTTTGGCTGTGGTCTGGTTTTTTCAAGAGAATAAAAATTTATAAGTCACCGCACCTAGCTTATCAGCAAATTATTTTTAATCAGCTTATCAGTAGATTATTCAATAAGCTACAGCTACCCCTAACAGACCCTAAGATAAACTTTCCCTTTATAAAACACTACAAGAAAAAAAAAACAAAATGTAGAATCATGACTCATTGAAGTATAATCTTTTTTTTTTACATTTATAAAATATTTGCTAGAACATTTTGGGCCCTCGATTGAATTGGATAGCGATGTAATAAAATATTTGCCATGGACCACTTGATTGTTTTTCAAGGACCCTAAATTCTATATNCTGGATGGTCACAGTTCTTCTGATCATTCTCTTCTTAGGTTATCCATTATTCGTCATTAATTTTTATCGAGTTTCTGATGAAGTTAGAATGTAAATCCTGATGGACAAGAATGGATTTTCAGTTACCTCAACCATGGCGTTCATGAGGGGCGTTGAGACATGGAAGAAGGAGACGTTGATGAAGAAGGTTTCTTCCCTCTGCCCTTCTGTGTTTATTTTGGGGCATTACATACATACCACTCAATTCCTATGTATTTACATATCTAACATCTAAAATTTGTTTTGTTTTTACATTTACATGGCCCAAATCTTTCATATCACATAAAAAAATGCCATCATTTGAACTTTTATTACAAAGTGAAATACAACTTTCATGTATGTCAATATTGAAGTTTGTGTATTAGATAAGTAAATATATTGGAATTGAGAGGTATGCATGTAAATCCTTCTTTTTTTGGCTTCTGTCATATTTGATGAGTAAAGATTATCTTCATTTATTGGTACCTACGCATTTTAATTTCAGAAGGCAGCCAAAAACCCCGAGTTTAAAGGTTAGTAGCTCATGCTTTCATTACATTTGCGCATCATTAGAGCCGTACCTTTTTTTATGTTCTTAAATGTGTAAAGTGTCAAAAATAGTCCCCTTATTATTTACATGGGGCCATTTTAATCCCAAAGTTTATAAAAATATCAAATTAATCCCCTTTATTTTTTTAATACGGCCTGAAATAGTCTAAAAAAGGGACTATCATAACCCACATTAAAAAAGTTTGATGACTAAATTGACACTTTTATAAAGGGTCAGGCGACCATTTTTACACTTTTGTACTTCTAAATTATTTTCTGACAGTTTAATTTTTTTAATTTTTTCCAATAGATGCGAACGAAGAAGCTGAGTACAAGCTTATTCCTGGCGGCCCTGGCAACACTGCTCAAATGGAGGACAACTCAGATACTGAACAAGAGGTACTTGGGCTGCATAATTTGCATTATAAGATACATTTATAGTTTATTAAGGCTAATTTTGTACAATTTTGACAGTTTTCAATCATTGAAAATGTCTCCTGGAAGGATCTGGGCCTTCTACTATTTGTCTGGATAGCTTTTCTNCTCTAGGTGAACTAAATATTCAAGTGTCACACCCTACACACGGGCATATGTATGTGTGCATACATATGCGCGTACCACTCTCTACACATGGGCATATATATATATATTCAAAAGAATAATTGGAGGCTATTATACGAGCTCTCAGCCAACCTCATGTGCCTAACCATTCGAGAACAGTCATAACTATCGACAAACTGGCCATAAGAGATTATATATATATATATATGTAGACACACACACACACACATACATATGTGAGTGTGTTCGGTGGTCTTTTGGTAGAGTAACATCTCTGAAGGTCGTAAGCCTCTCAGGTCACGGGTTCGAATTCCCTCATGTGTAGGATGTGGTACTCAAATATATTTAGCACACCTATGGGATGGGCGGGACTCATCCCATAAAAGTTGTGATATTTAATGATCCGAAATGACAAGTAATCATAATTATAGGAGTTTTTTTAGAAAGAAGAAAAAAAATGAAATTACTGTTGTTTAGAGACGACACAACCATAACTCGAGCGTAATTTTTTGAAGTCATATTGACTTGAATCCGTCCCTAATATCTATGAATTGACTTGAATTTTTGTAATTGTTTCATTTTGAATTTTACCGTCCGCTTCAATTTTGGCACCATGTATTCATTAATTAGGTTGAGATAATTTTAAAAATTAGGAATAACAACAAGTATTCGTATGATAATATGAAAATGAAAAAAAAAATCGAAAATATTCATGAAGAATAAATTTAATATTTCACATAATACTAAAAAAATAAACTTAAACTAAAGATTCATAAAATTAACTCCAAATAATTAACCTAAAATCATAGCAGATTGGAATTCATTTTTCACATATAAAATACAAAATCAATATTAATTTTAACCAAAAAAAAAAAAAAATTTAAATGATGCTATCTAGTAAACTTCAAGATATTTGTTTTTTGTATTTTAACTAGAAACAATTTTTCCCATCCTTTGTTAATGACATCTATTATAACTAAGGGTCCGTTTGGGGCAGCTTATAAGTGCGGGCGGTGTTTTCAAAATGCCGCCGTACCGTTTGGTTCGCACGTTTCGCCAGCTTATTCGAAACTACGTTTGAGTTTTTACACTAAACGCAGACCGCAGGTCGACCCCTGCAGCCGGCCCGCGGGCCGCGTTTTAGGATAAACAGCTTATTCTGAAACGCAGAATCTACCCCAAATGGACTCTAAATTAACGTGGAAATGGATTGCGGACCCATATAATTCAAATTTCTTAACAACTAAAAAAAATTAAAATAAAAAAAAAATAATGGCATTTTTTGGCGGGCCATCATTTTGTGGAAAGGTACACCCTCGCACCTTAAGCCTGTACATTCTTCAACCTTCCAGATAGAGCCTTCCACCAACAAAGGCAAAATAGACAGGTCTACCATGCCCATTACTCCCTAAATCAAATTTTGAAGGAAAAAACAAAAGGCATTTACATATATTCCGCAAAATTATTGTATATTTACATATCTAACACCCTAACTTTCATATTTACAAGAAGAGCACGTAATCTTTAATACCACATAAAAATATTGCCATCACCTACTTTTTAAATGTGAAATACAGCTTTTCATACATAATTGTATCACATCAAATTGTAATGCATGCAAAACTTTAGGTGTTAGATATGTAAATACATAAAATTATCGTGGTAAGCATGTAAATTTCACTAAAAAAATAGTGGAATTTGATATTATAATGATTATAAAGTATTTCTTGATGAGACGTTTGAGATTTGAAATCATGAAGATAGCATCTTAATGATGAAATTAGCACTTCAGATTTAAAAATTTTTGAAGCCTAATGCAATGATTGTAAGTATTAGAAAATATTTTTTATTTATTCGATTTAAGAACAAATATATGGGTGCGAACAGTTTTATATTTCAAATAGGATGCTCGATAAAAGCATAAAATAATACTATAATTATGCAATTTTATTTTTCTTAAAATTAACACTGAATAATTGTGGGCGGAACCAGCATTATTTTTTAGGGAATAAAATTATCAAATATTTAGTTTTTTTTTGCAAGTATTGGGAAAAAAAATTAACAAGAGTAGAGAAAAGGCCATACTAAAAATGACAATGTTAGAATGTGCCGTTAAAATAGAAAGATAGAATTATAAACTATTTTAATATAGGAATATGAGTTTACAATTAAAAACTAAATGCAAAAATAAGAGAAGCGGAAAAAAAATAATAAATCATAATTGAGAAGCTAAAAGGGTGGAGCAAATATACTATGACTTCTATTTTTGAAAGAATGTTTGAAGAAAATTAAAGACCTGTTTGGGGCAGTTTATTTGGTACGATGGTGTTTTGACAACACATATGACTTGTTTGGGTAAACTGCGTTTTGGCAGCTTATACGTTTTCAAAATGCTGAAGAGTGTGTTTTCACAATGCACTTATCTAGGTGCGGTGACAGTTTTTTGACTGTGGTCTGATTTTTTCAAAAGAATAAAAATTTATAATAGCCACCGCACGTAGTTTATAAACAAATTATTTTTAATCAGTTTGATTAATAGATTATTCAATAAGCTACAGCTGTCCTAAACAGACTCTAAGATAAATTTTCCCTTTATAAAATACTACAAGGAAAAAAACAAAATGTAGAATCATGACTCATTGAAATATAATCTTTTTTTTTTGCATTTATAAAATATTTGCTAGAACATTTTGGGCCCTTGATTGGATAGCGATGTAATAAAATATTTGCCATGGACCACTTGATTGTTTTTCAAGGACCCTAAATTCTATATATACATATATTTAAATTGTTCCAATCTAGATGCTACGAGATTTCAAATATGGACCACATGAATGCTTATTTATTTCACTATTTAGAAATTAAGTTTGCCAAGAAATTGAGATAGTTTATGTCTTCTTCATAGGTGGTTTTAACTTGAAGGAAAAGTGAGCATGATAGCCCCAAACCCTAAACCTTTTATGATTTTTGTGTTTTTGAACTCTTAACTTTATTGTCAAAGAATGTATTTAAGGTTTTACTGTAAAATTTGAGATGTGATATTGTTATCATAATTAAATGAAAAAATAACTTGTAGTTTAATGCCCTGTTGCTTTTTGTAAATTTATAGCATAATTTGAAAATAAGGAAATTATTGCATTTCATCATTTGATTGAATTGAAAGTGAGAGAGTTGCACATGTCATTCAAANTAGTGTAGAGAAAAGGCCATACTAAAAATGACAATGTTAGAATAGGCCGTTAAAATAGAAAGATAGAATTATAAACTATTTTAATATAGGAATGTGAGTCTACAATTAAAAAACTAAATGCAAAAATAAGAGAAGCAGGAAAACTAATAAATCATAATTGAGAAGCTAAAGGGGTGGGCCAAATATAATATGACTTCTATTTTTGAAAGAATGTTTGAAGAAAATTAAGGACCTGTTTGGGGCAGCTTATTTGGTGCGGTGGCGTTTTGAAAACGAACATGACTTGTTTGGGTAAACTGCGTTTTGGCAGCTCATGCGTTTTCAAAACGCTGAAAACTGTGTTTTCACAATGCACCTATCTAGGTGCGGTGGCAGCTTTTTGACTGTGGTCTGGTTTTTCCAAGAGAATAAAAATTTATAAGTCACCGCACCTAGCTTATCAGCAAATTATTTATAATCAGCTTATCAGTAGATTATTCAATAAGCTACAGCTACCCCAAACAGACCCTAAGATAAACTTTCCCTTTATAAAACACTACAAGAAAAAAAAAACAAAATGTAGAATCATGACTCATTGAAATATAATCTTTTTTTTTGCATTTATAAAATATTTGCTAGAACATTTTGGGCCCTCGATTGGATAGCGATGCAATAAAATATTTGCCATGGACCACTTGATTGTTTTTCAAGGACCCTAAATTCTATATATATATATATATATATATTTAAATTGTTTCAATGTTAGATGCTACGAGATTTCAAATATGGACCACAAGAATGCTTATTTATTTCATTATTTAGAAATTAAGTTGGCTAAGAAATTGAGATAGTTTGTCTTCTTCATAGGTGGTTTTAACTTGAAGGCAAAGTGAGCATGATAGCCCCAAACCCTAAACCTTTTATGATTTTTGTGTTTTTGAACTCTTAACTTTATTGTNAGGACCACATGAATGCTTATTTATTTCATTATTTAGAAATTAAGTTTGCTATGAAATTGAGATAGTTTATGTCTTCTTCATAGGTGATTTTAACTTGAAGGCAAAGTGACCCCAAACCCTAAACCTTTTATGATTTTTGTGTTTTTGAACTCTTAACTTTATTGTAAAGAATGTATTTAAGGTTTTACTCTAAAATTTGAGATGTGATATCGTTATCATAATTAAATGAAAAAATAACTTGTAGTTTAATGCCCTTTAGTTTTTTGTAAATTTATAGCATATTTAGAAAATAAGGAAATTATTGCATTTCATCATTTGATTGAATTGAAAGTGAGAGAGTTGCACATGTCATTAAAATCTTTCTAGTTTAGAAAATCAACAATTGGATTTTTAGAATGACGAAGTATCATTTTTTTTTTTGGTATTTGGACTTAGTAAGAAATTAGTAGCATGAAGTCAACAAATTATTGNCAAATCTTTCTAGTTTAGAAGATCAACAATTGGATTTTTAGAATAACGAAGTATCATTTTTTTTTTTGGTATTTGGACTTAGTAAGAAATTAGTAGCATGAAGTCAACAAATTATTGAGAATGGAAGCAAATAATTTTAATTAGAACAAATTTTTAAAGGAGCAATTCATGTATTGTTTCAGTTGTATAAGCATAAATCTTGAGAAAAATTAAAAAAAATGACCTCTTTAATGGGTGAGTTACCCAATTATAAGAAAAATTAAAATTATAGCAACTCGCCGAATCATCCGAAGAGATAATCTTTTTAAAATTTTTTCATTTTATCATGCTACTTATGGATTATATATATATATAATTTCGAGGAAATTCGATGGATCTTGCTAAGATACCAAATGATTGCATCGGAATGGTCGAAAAATGGAGTCGTCAAGCGTCACTTCCTTCGATCGGAATCATGGGTTAAATGAACGAAAGCCAAACGAAAGAACATTACGCTCCTGACCTGAGATACAGCCGTTTGTATCAACTCCCTCAACTGATTCAGAGATTCTTCACAAATATGGCAAAAAGACATCCCATTGGATATCTTTACAATCCTTCGTGATACCCCCTTTCTCTAAAATACAACCGCTCATCAGATTACGACAATATACCCGTTGCCTAATAGTCTAAGTTCACCATTATGACAAGAGAGCCTCTACTAAGGATTCACTTAAGAAAGCCGACCGAAGACCTTTTGGCCGATTGAAGTCTATCCAGTCGACTGAAAGATTATCAGGAGATCGAATGTCAACACTATCATGTCATTCAATGCCCCTCTTCAAAAATTTATAAATACGAAATGGTGTCATTGTTAGTTACAAATATAAGAGGAACCCAGAGTCAGTTACAAATATGAAAAGATGTAATGATGTAATAATTAATTGTAACATCTCTATTAAGCAGGGATAAACATTTAACTTAACTAGACACCCATATGATCTATAAATAGGTCATTCCTTAAAGAAAAGACTGCTTGACTTATTCACTGAAAACTTGTGTTACTTTGCACTACATTTCACTCTTTCTCTCTTTCTCTTCCTTTCAACTTTTCAATGCTCTATTCCTAGGGTGCGGGCCATATGATATTTTTGGATTCAATGTCCTAAAAGGTTCGTTAAGCTTGAAATCATGTCGTCAATAAGAAGAACAACACACCATGGAGAAGGGACCCACTTGGGAGAAAACTCTAACATGGAGTTCATCCGAGATTTTTTGCAACAAGAAATTTAGGAACTTCAAAATTGCATAATGGGGCAAGTGACAAAGCTGACCATCACCGTACTTGAGGGGAGAGTACAAGCTCCTTAACAACCAAACCCTTGAGGAGAACATAAACCCCAAGACTACCAAATGGATTAGAGAGTTGAAAGAATTGAGCAATCTCAATTTCAATGCAGTCCTGAGTCTATACCAAGGTTCAGACCACGAGTGGGTGAATGGAAGTCTCCGTCGGCTGAAGCATTTATTCTACAGGCAGATCATCATTGATGAGCCCTCCGAGAAGTTCAAGGTTTCATCCATAGAATCCCACAAGTGTTAGAGTGATATGGCCGACCATATAAAATCTCTTGAGCCGGTTATATGCCTGCTCAAAATTTTCGAGATGTTGAATTGTCAGTTGATCTATACTTCACTATAGAATTTGACCCTCAAGTAGTTTAATGGCTTTGTAAAAGAAATTATTACTTCTTTCGATGAGTTCAAGAAATTATTCACAGTGTAGTTTATAAGCTCCCAAAAGCCCCACAAGGACTCACAGGCCCTATGACTTGCCAAGCAGGGTCCAAAAAANCGTAAAAGAAATTATTACTTCTTTCGATGAGTTCAAGAAATTATTCACAGCGTAGTTTATAAGCTCCCAAAAGCCCCACAAGGACTCACAGGCCCTATGACTTGCCAAGCAGGGTCCAAAAAAGAACATTCAAGCATATGCAACTCGATTTTATAAGGAGATGCTGGAAGTGTGAAATCTGGAGCCTGTGACAGCACATGCCTCCCTGACACAAGGGATAAAGAGTGCACAATCCAAATACTTTATGGGTTTACGTCCACCCAATAGTCTAACTGAACTCTTGGAGTTGGCAAACGATCATGTCGTGGTAGAAAAATATGTCCACTGGCCTTGCCAAAAAGATAAAAAATACAATGATTGCTTGGAGAAAATGAGCTTGTGAGATGATGGGTGGAGGGAGAAGGATGTCCCTCACTCCAACTGTGAAAGAGGTCAGTCTTCTTGTGGTGATAAAGTGTCTGACAGACATTATCATAGATGGATTCGATCATTAAAAATATCAGTAATGTAGTTTATTACACTTTCCCCCGACCTTTCCTGATTAGTGATCCACTCCACCATATCTCCTTTAATTCTCAAAATAGTATTTCAATTCTTTTTCTATTTGCTATAAGCACGGAAATATTTGGTATTTCTATCTCCTTCCTTGAAACAAATCTCCCTAGCTCTTTGTTGCAGCAAATCCTCTTCCCATGTTATAACTTCTAGTGGTTCTTTGTAAGAAACTAGTAGTTCTTCATCTGCCTCCCCTCCTTGTTCTTTGGCTGCTTCCAATAATTTCTCCCTTTCCTCAGCTTGCATAAATTTTTTGTGAACATCCCCAAAATAGTCCAGTTCCAAGCTTTTGGAGCTTTAACCACCTTCTTATTCAATTGTTATAGAATGTACCAGCTATTCCCAACTTCCTCACAACACTAGTTATCTTTCACCACCCTGAGAATATCATGATGTTTTGACAATACATTTAAAAACCTAAAATGATAGTTGGTGGACTTAATAAAATGAGTAATGGTTAATAATAATGGCATATGATTAGAGCCAAAGCTACTAAGGTGTTGTACTCTAGAAACATTATAAGAAGAAAGCCAATCTTGGTTGACAAAACTCCTGCCTAGTCTTTCAAATACCTTCCCTCTCCACCATATAAATTTTGAGTCAGGAACCTAAGATCAAAAAGTCCATCCCCACCCATTTCCTCACTGAATGCATGCATGAGAGTATAGTCCACCCATTTTGCACCCAATTTCACTGATGTGTTCATGATCATGTTGAAGTCACCCCCCCACCATCCATATTTTCATGAGCAAAGCCCCCANTTTTCAAATACCTTCCCTCTCCACCATATAAATTTTGAGCCAGGAACGTAAGATCAAAAAGTCCAGCCTCACCCATTTCCTCACTGAATGCATGCATGAGAGTATAGTCCACCCATTTTGCACCCAGTTTCACTGATGTGTTCATGATCATGTTGAAGTCACCCCCCCACCATCCATATTTTCATGAGCAAAGCCCCCAATTGCACATATTTTATTACATAAATCATATCTAGCAGGGAAAAGGGTGCTAACATACACAAATGTAGCCCAATCACTAAAATGTTCCTTCTCAAAATACACATGAAGAAATTGAGGATATTCTATGATAACCTATATTTTTAGATTTATTTTCCAAAACACCATTTTATTATTTGGGATACTAACAAAATAAAACTTACTGAGACTCTTCGTAATCTTCTAATGATGAGTATAAGTCATTGGTTTTAAAACAACAAAGCATTCTATTTTATGGATCCTTGTAAAAAATTTATGCCTCTCAATGGATTCACAATTCCTACATTGTTCCAAATAAGAAAATTAAGCTTGTGGCACCGTTTTACCCCTTATAGTAGATTTAGTAAGGGTATTCAAGTGTTCACCTTCAGAATAATAAAGTACTTCATCATTAAAGCTTTTAGATTTCATTAGATGCATGTGTTCATTACTTCCCTCTTCTCTTCTTCTTCTTCTATTTTTGTAATTTCCATTCCTCATCAAGGACAACTTACACCTCTTCAAACACACCATNTTTTTTGTAAATTTATAGCATATTTTGTTTGATTGAATTGAAAGTGAGAGACTTGCACATGTCATTAAAATCTTTCTAGTTTAGAAAATCAATAATTGGATTTTTAGAATAACGAAGTATCGTTTTTTTTGGGTATTTGGACTTAATAAAAAATTAGTAGCATGAAGTCAACAAATTATTGAGAATGGAAGCAAATAATTTTCATTAGAACAAATTTTTAAAGAAGCTATTCATGTATTGTTTCAGTTGTATAAGCATAAATCTTGAGAAAAAAAAATGACCTCTTTAATGGGTGAGTTACCCAATTCTAACAAAAATTAAAATTATAGCAACTCGCCGAATCATCCGAAGAGATAATCTTTTTTAATTTTTTTTCATTTTATCATGCTACCAAATGATTGCATCGAGATGGTCGAAAAATGGAGTCGTCAAGCGTCACTTCCTTCGATCGGAATCATGGGCTAACTCAACGAAAGAACATTATGCTCCTAATCGGAGATACAACCGTTTGTATCAACTTCCTCAACTGATTCAAAGATTCTTCACAAAGATGGCGAAAAGACAACCTATTGGATATCCTTACAATCCTCCGTGATACCCCCTTTCTCCAAAAGACAACCGCTCACCAGATTACGACAATATACACGTTGCCTGATAGTCTAAGTTCACCATAACAACAAGAGAGCCTCTACTAAGGATTCATTTAAGAAGGCCGACCGAAGACCTTCTAGCCAATTGAGTCATCCAGTCGACCAAAAGATTATGAGGCAATCAAATGTCAATACTATCGTGTCATTAAATGCCCCTCTTCAAAAATTTATAAATACAAATTGGTGCCATCGTTAGTTACAGATATAAGAGGCTCCCAGAGTCAGTTACAAATATGAAAATATTTAATGATGTAATAATTAATTGTAACATCTCTATTAAGCAGAGATAAACAT
Organism: Phalaenopsis hybrid cultivar; assembly: GCA_002079205.1. Taxonomy (NCBI): domain Eukaryota; kingdom Viridiplantae; phylum Streptophyta; class Magnoliopsida; order Asparagales; family Orchidaceae; genus Phalaenopsis; species Phalaenopsis hybrid cultivar. Next base: position 135,417 of record JXCR01132986.1, read on the forward strand.
TTAACTTTACTAGACACCCCTATGATCTATAAATAGGAGGTCATTTCTTAAAGAAAAGACTGCTTGACTTATTCACTGAGAACTTGTGTTACTTTGCACTACATTTCACTCTTTCTCTCTTTCTCTTCCTTTCATCTTTTCAATGCTGTATTCCTAGGGTGCGAGCCACATGATATATTTGGATTCAATGTCCTAAAAGGTTCGTTGAGCTTGAAATCATGTCGTCAATAAGAAGAATAACACACCATGGAGAAGGGACCCACATGGGAGAAAACTCTAACATGGAGTTCATCCGAGATTTTTTGCAACAACAAATTTAGGAACTTTAAAATTGAATAGTGGGCCAAGTGACAAAGCCGACCCTCACCGTACTTGAGGGGAGAGCAGAAGCTCCTTAACTACCAAACCCTTGAGGAGAACATAAACCCCAAGACTTAGGGAGTTGAAAGAATTGAGCAATCTTAATTTCAAGGTAGTCCTGAGTCTATACCAAGGTTCAGACCACGAGTGGGTGAATGGAAGTCTTCGTCGGCTGAAGCATTTGTTCGACAGGCAGATCATCAATGATGAGCCCTCTGAGAAGTTCAAGGTTTCATCCATAGAATCCCATAAGTGCCAGAGCGATCTGGCCAACCATATAAATTCTCTTGTGTCGGTTATATGCCTGCTCAAAATTTTTGAGATGTTGAATTGTCAGTTCATCTATACTTCACAATAGAATTTGACCCTCAAGTAGTTTAATGGCTTCGTAAAAGAAATTATTACTTCTTTTGATGAGTTCAAGAAATTATTCACAGCGTAGTTTATTAGCTCCCAAAAGCCCCACAAGGACTCACAGGCCCTATGATTTGCCAAGCACGGTCCAAACAAGAACATTCAAGCATATGCAACTCGATTCTAGTTCAAGCATATGCAACTCGATTCTAGAAGAAGATGCTGGAAGTGTGAAATCTGGAGCCTGTGGCAGCACATGCCTCCCTGACACAAGGGTAAAGAGTGCAAAATCCAAATACTTTCTAGGTTTACGTCCACCCAATAGTCTAACTGAACTCTTGGAGTTGGCCAACGATCATGTCGTGGTAGAAAAATAAGTCCACTAGCCTTAACAAAAAGATAATAAATACAATGACTGCTTGGAGAAAATGGGCTTGTGAGATGATGGGTGGAGGGAGAAGGATGGACCTCATTCCAAATGTGAAAGAGTTCAGTCTTCTTGTGGTGATAAAGTGTCTGACATACATTATCACAAATGGATTTGATCATTAAAAATATCAGTAATGTAGTTTATTGCACTTCCCCCCAACCTTTCCTGATCAGTGATCCACTTCACCATATCACCTTTAATTCTCAAAATAGTATTTAAATTCTTTTTCTATTTGCTACAAGCATGGAAATATTTGATATTTCTATCTCCTTCCTTGAAGTAAATCTCCCTAGCTTTTTGTTGCAGTAAATCCTCTTCCCATGTTATAACTTGTAGTGGTTCTTTGTGCGAAACTAGTAGTTCTTCATCTGCCTCCCCTCCTTGTTCTTTGGCTGCTTCCAATAATTTTCCCCTTTCCTAAGCTTGCATAACGTTTTTGTAAACATCCCCAAAATAGTCCAGTTCCAAGCTATTGGAGCTTTAACCACCTTCTTATTCAATTTTCATAGAATGTACCAGCTATTCCCAACTTCCTCACAACACTAGTTATCTTTCACCACCCTAAGAATATCATGATGTTTTGACCATACATTTAAATAACTAAAATGATAATTGGTGGACTTAATAAGATGAGCAATGGTTAATAATAATGGCTTATGATTAGAGCCAAAGCTACTGAGGTGTTGTACTCTAGAAACATTATTAGAAGAAAGCCAATCTTGGTTGACAAAACTCCTGTGTAGTCTTTCAAATACCTTCCCTCTCTACCATATAAATTTTGAGCCAGGGAACCTAAGATAAAAAAGTCCAGCCTTACCCATTTCCTCACTGAATGCATGCATGAGAGTATAGTCCACCCCTTCTCTACCCAATTTCACTGATGTGTTCATGATCATGTTGAAGTCACCCCCACCATCCATATTTCCATGAGCAAAGCCCCCAGTTGCACATATTTTATTACGTAACTCATATCTAGTAGGGAAAAGGGTGCTAGCATACACAAATGTAGCCCAATCACTAAAATGTTCCTTCTCAAAATACACATGAAGAAATTGAGGATATTCTGTGATAACATATGCTTTTAGATTTATTTTCCAAAACAACCATTTTATTATTTGGGATACTAGTAAAATAAAACTTACTGAGCCTCTTCGTAATTTTCTAATGATGAGTATAAGTCATTGGTTTTAAAACAACAAAGCATTCTATTTTATGGATCCTTGTAAATTAAGCCTCTCAATGGAATAGGGATTCACAATTCCTACATTGTTCCAAATAAGAAAATTAAGCTTGTGGCACCATTTTACCCCTTATAGTAGATCTAGTAAGGGTATTCAAGTGTTCACCTTCAGAAAAATAAAGTAATACATCATTAAAGCTTTTAGATTTCATTAGAAGCATGTTTTCATTACTTCCCTCTTCTCTTCTTCTTTTATTTTTGTAATTTCCTTTATCCTTAAGGACAACTTACACCTCTTCAACCACACCATCTCTTAAAGCAGAATGACCAACCTCCTCAATCACTAGAGAGGGAGCCAACTCCTCAGCAACATCAGAGGGACCAACCCCCAAAAACTCCAGAGCAAGAGCCACCACAGCCTCAACCTCACCCTTCAACACCCCGCCCCCCTCTCCCCTCCACACACCCCNGTCCCCAAACCCGCCACCGCAACATATACCCCAAACCCTCTCCTCCACTCTCCTCAACACCCACCTCCAAATTCTTCCCCCCAAAATTAGACACAGGAACCTATGTCACCTCAACCTCCTTCTTTATGCCAAGATATTTTAGTTCAGGGAGTCGAATATAAAAATTCTCACAGGAGTGTCCAAACATTCACCAATTAGAACAATATAGTGGATGTTATTCNCCACCGCAACATATACCCCAAACCCTCTCCTCCACCCTCATCAACACCCACCTCCAAATTCTTCCCCCCAAAATTAGACACAGTCACCTACATCACCTCAACCTCCTTCTTTATGCCAAGATATTTTAGTTCAGAGAGTCGAATATAAAAATTCTCACAGGAGTGTCCAAACATTCACCAATTAGAACAATATAGTGGATGTTATTCAAATTCAACTCTCTACCAAAAGATATTGTGCAAAGAGCCAATCCACACATCATCAACTAAAACTAGCGTGATGTCCCTCTCCTCCAGAACTCGTGCCACAGAGGGTATAATTAAATTGAAAGTAGGTGAATCCATCTTCAAAGGTCTTTCATATAAAAGATGGTGGCTTTGGTGTGTGGAGGCTTTACTAGGGTTTGCGGGGAATNGCTAAAACCAGCGTGATGTCCCTCTCCTCCAGAACTCATGCCACAGAGGGTATAGTTAAATTGAAAGTAGGTGAATCAATCTTCAAAGGTCTTTCATATAAAAGATGGTGGCTTTGGTGTGTGGAGGCTTTACTAGGGTTTGCGGGGAATGTCGGTTTTGGTAACTTCCACTAGTTTTTAGTGACGATTGAGCTCGATGGCAAAGACTTTCACTGAAGTCATGGAGGGAGGCGGAGTGGTCTCTAATACTCTGGTGTTCCCCTAAGTTTACCATGACTCATTAGTGGGTAATGACGATAACCATTTATTCAGGAAGGCGGGGAAGAAAAGAGCAAGCCAGCAATCTTTTTAACATAAAATGATAATGAGAATTTGGCACAATCTTGCCGGCTGGCTCTAGTTGGGTAATTTCTATAGGGCCATCCAAAGCTTGAATTCATTTGAAAGGAGCTTGAGCACTCAAAAGTGGTATACAGTTGGAAAATCTGTCTATTGGATGGCTGACACATACTCTTTCATCTCTTTAGTGAAGATGATTATGCCAGACAATTTGCGAGGAAGATAATGTAGATTGATAATAGTGCAATGCAACTTTTTAAATGTCGGTGAATTTTGATCTGCTGACTGAGGTCCCAATTGTTTCTATCTGGATTCATTTCCCGGGCCTAAAACTTCATTTATTTAATCCTAAGATTCTCTTTTCTATTGCTGCCATATATATATATATAGACTTGGCGATCTAAGCCAAAGAATAAAGGCATTAAGGATTTGTGCTTAGTAAAGTATATGGGTCATAACTATGATTAGGAAACTCTAATTTGTGTAAGGGACTTAAGTTAATCTAGCACAAGCATTAAATGACATAATGGAATTAAACAAGAGTGTCAAAATATTTTGGAACTAATAAATAAATAAATAAATAAATAAATAAATATATATATATATATATANACCCTCAGGTCACGGGTTCGATCTCCCATGACGCGGGGTTATCAAATAGTTAGACACATGACATGGGCTCTCATCATGAGGTCTTGATGCGCATGTAAAATCGATATTTGGGCTTTTGCCAAATATTGATTTCCTTCAATATATATATATATATATATATATATATATATATGAGAGAGAGAGAGAGATGNTATATATATGAGAGAGAGAGAGATGTCACCATACATTGGGGATTCATATTTAATTAAATGAGAATAATACAATGTAAAGGTTTATAAGATTTTTTTAAATGGAATGTCAGAAATGGAAAATCCTTATGTCCTCTCTAATTGAGATAATTTGTGCTAGTTTTATTTCTGTATTATAAAGCTTAGCCCTTCCCTCTAAATGGAGAATATGCTAATAAACTATAAAATACCTAAAACATGTTATATTTTCTGTAAGGGAGCTAAATGGAATATGGTGGTCTCGACATTGATTGTATTATACAATAATTTGGTTGATTTGACTATGATATTATGGGCTAACCCTTCTCAACATAGTTTCTCTCCTAAAATGAGGGAAGGCCAAGATGACTTATATTAAGTATGAGTTTGGAATCAATTAGTAATTGCAACAAAGATTTAATGAGTGATTTGAAGTAATTGCAACAAAGATTTAATGAGTGATTTGAAGTAATTGCAACAAAGATTATCCAACAAAGACGGGCGTTATAGAACATAAACATGACAGCGTTGGACAAATTGGATAAAATTTAAGAAAATCAAATAATTCTCATCAAATATTTTTAAAAAAATCCCCTAAACTACTTTTTGATTTTTATTTTTTTGTAGAAATGTCAATAATATACAAAAAAGAATGAAACTTTATTATTTACAATTCAATTATCACAAAGACTGTTTGGACTAGTATGATATAAAAAGGTGCAATCGCAATGCTTGAGAAGCTAAATGTGATAACCTAGTAAATTTTTAATATAAAATAATTGATCATTGAAGCAAATATATAGCACTGAGTTAATTTTCTTTTTAAATATGTGGCCCCCCTCTACATTTTTTAATTTCAATGTAATTATTATATATATACAAGAACATTAGGAGGGATCAAGGGTAACATGGCTATATTAATTTTCCGGATTCAGTGGTCTTGTCACCTTTTATAATGCAAATATTGTATGGAGACATTAACTTATTTTATTCCTTAATATTATAAATTTTAAGTCAATAAAATTATTTATTGAGCGGGGCTTGGAACTTATTGCCTCTAATTTTGTTTCTAATGCATGCTTTTCCCTATTCATGCCACTCTGAGGAATCTAATCATCATCAAGTTTTATTTATAACTTTCTTTGGAGCCGGAATGGAGATGTCCTTTCCGCAAGGGCATCTAATTATTGCTCCATTAGTGAGTAATGATGCATTAATTAGCGCTTAGTTTATTCTACTTAATTAGATNCTCTGAGGAATCTAATCATCATCAAGTTTTATTTATAATAACTTTCTTTGGAGCCGGAATGGAGATGTCCTTTCCGCAAGAGCATCTAATTATTGCTCCATTAGTGAGTAATGATGCATTAATTAGCGCTTAGTTTATTCTACTTAATTAGATATTGATTCAAGATTACTAAAAATCATGATTGAATCATAGTAATCAGGTTGATTAGCAATTAAGCATGGCTATAATTTCTGCAAATTTTACTTTTTAAAGTAATTAATATTCTATCCTTGAAAAGTTCAGTAGTTCATGAGCCAGTTGCATCACTCTTTAGCTTTTTGGATCATTCTTTGCTCTTTTTCATCTTCTTTGGCTTTTAATTCCTGCTTCACAACAATATGATTGTATGATAAATTGTTTTAGGAGCAGTTTATAGGGAAAAATGCTTGCACGAAGTCTTAGATAGGATAAGTTCTTAAAAGAAATAGATGAGGCATCAAATTAACATTAGGAATGCAACAACAAAAATAAAACTTTTATCCCACTAAGTGGAGTTGGCTACATGAATCCTTTTTCTCCATTACATCCTATTTAGTGTCATATTTTTATTTAATTCTAATAGATTAAGATCATTTTTTATACAATGTCTATTTTAGCATCTCAAATTGCTGCTATATCGAAAAAGATTGATCAAATTAGACTGAACTATTCTCAAATACCACCAGTATTAGAGGAAAATTCGCTGGGACAGATAATTGATACTCAATCAACTTATGAAACTTTGAATGCTATTAATAATTGAAATAACAATCCCTATTCTAACTATTACAACCCTGGATGAAAAAATCACTCTAATNCCTATAATTTCTGCAAATTTTACTTTTTAAAGTAATTAATATTCTATCCTTGAAAAGTTTAGTAGTTCATGAGCCAGTTGCATCACTCTTTAGCTTTTTGGATCATTCTTTGGTCTTTCCCGACCTCTTTGGCTTTTAATTTTTGCTCCACAACAATATGATTGTATGATAAATTGTTGTAGGAGCAATTTTATAAGGAAATATTCTTGCACGAAGTCTGAGATAGGATAAGTTCTTAAAAGAAATATATGAGGCATCAAATTAACATTACTAATGCAACAACAAAAATAAAACGTTTGTCCCACTAAGTGGCGTTGGCTACATGAATCCTTTTTCTCCATTGCATCCTATTTAGTGTCATATTTTCATTTAATTCTATTAGATTAAGATCATTTTTTATACAATGTCTATTTTAGCATCTCAAATTGCTGCTATATCGAAAAAGATTAATCAAATTAGAGTGAACTATTCTCAAATACCACCAGTATTAGAGGAAAATTCACTAGGACAGATCATTGATACTCAATCAACTTATGAAACTTTTAATGCTATTAATAATTGAAATAACAATCCCTATTCTAACTATTACAACCCTGGATGAAAAAATCACTCTAATTTTAATTGAAATAATTACAACAATTCAATGAACCCCTCAAGAAATTTAAATAACCAAGGAAATCCTAATCATCGACCTTATTATCCTCCTGGATTTAACTCTAACCCTAACCTATAAGTTAAGGAAAAGAACTTAACGATGGAAGAAGTAATCTTGAATATGGGAGATCAAATACAAAATCAAGGGGTTGCTATTAGAAATATTGAAAATTAATTAGGACATATTGCTACTGCACTTAGTAATAAACCTTCAGAAAATCTTCTGAGCACTGTGGAAGTTAATCCCAAAGATTAAAATAAGGAGCAAATTAAAGCCATTCAATTACGAAGTGGAAAAGAAGTTGAAACAAGAATCTAAAGAGAAACTGAAGTTGATGAGGAGAAGGAAGAAATTGAAAGTGACCATAATGAAAATGAATAAACACAAGTTCCCTTAAAAAAATCATTTCCTCTGTTTTCTCAACGATTGAAGTAAGAGAATAAAGACAAACAATTTACAAAATTCTTAGAAATCCTTAAGAAATTAACGATAAACATTCCTTTCATTGAGGCTTTGGAACAAATGCCAAGTTATGTGAAATTTATGAAAAATATACTAAACAAGAAGAAACAGTTTGCAAATCATGAAACCGTTGCACTTAGTGAAGAGTGTAGCACTATTATTCAAAAAAAGCTTCCTGAAAAATTAAAAGAGCCCTTGTAGTTTACTATACCTTGTGCAATTGGTGAAAAGTTTTATGGAAAAGCCTTGTGTGATTTAGGAGCGAGTATCAATCTTATGCCTCTATTGATTTTTAAACGTTTAGATTTAGGAGAGATTTCCCCTACTACTGTAACTCTTTAGTTAGCTGATCGATCAAATACTAGGATAAAGAGTTATAGAAGATGTATTAATAAAAATGAATAAATTTATCTTTCGTGTAGACTTTATAGTATTAGATATAGAGGAAGAAAAAGAGATCCCTATTATTTTGGGGAGACCATTTCTTGCAACAGGGAGAGCTGTGATAGATGTTCAAAAAGGAGAATTAATGATAAGAGTTAATGATCAAGAATTAACATTTATTATTGCAAAAACTATGAAATATCCTGTAATAGAAAAAATGAATGTTTTAGAATTGAAGTTGCTGATTATCTAAGTAATGAGCAATTTAAGAAAGAGTTTGAAGAAAAATTAAGGTAAGAAGAATTTAGTGAGAATGAGAACAAAATAAAAGAAGCAAATTTAGATTATATTCAGGACTAATTTGAAACTTTAGATTTGTTGGAAAATGATAATAAAAATCTTATTCCTTCAAGTATTAAACCAACTGAACTTGAACTGAAAGTATTACCTGCTCATTTAAAACATGTGTGTTTAGGAGATTCATCCTCATTGCCTGTTATTGTATCTTCTGAGTTAACTGAAATTCAAAAACAAAAATTAATAGAAATGTTAAAAAGATATAAAAAGGCTTTCGACAACCTGTGGAAATAGAAAGATATCCTCACTACTGTTCAAAATATGAGAATAGGATGCCATACCTCATTTAAGGTGGTCTTATATCTATCTCGAGAAAATTTGGGTATCAAAATGTCGACATTGATCCCAAGAACACTGTGAGAATAGTGTAGAGAATTTGTGGTGTTGAACTCATAGATATGGGGAAAGTGAAGATTGATAGTGGTGAGGAAGAATTTGTAGCATTTTGTGCAGAGTGTTAAACTCCGTGAAGGTTGTGACAAATTGGTGTAGACAAGGTCACTCATGCTACAAAAATGGAGAGTGAGGAACCTCGATCTCGAGAGAAACAAACTCATGAAATTTATCATTTTGTTTCTAGTTATCTTTATCACATTTAATTATGAAAATAAATTTTTTAAAATTTAATTTTTGTTGGCTGATTTGTTTTTCAAAAATTTTGTTTAAATTTTATTATCAAATTATTGTCATATTGTTCTTTGTTTGTTATAATTTAGAACAAACGTATGGTTCTGTGGTTTTTTATCAATAGCACAAAAGGGCAATTCAACAAATTCTTTGAAATCTAGAAGAAATTTCATTAATCTGCTTCAAATATGTGTTACAAACTAAATACACGCTGAAGCATCAAAATATAAGATGGCGAATACATTTAAAACATCATATGCTTACTACATATCATATCTGCTACTCTGACGCAGTACAAAAAATGACAAGAACTGTCTATCTGTCCTCTGTGGCAAGCTCCTATCAAGTTGACCTACTAAGCCACATTCCATGACAAGAATTCCTTTCACTTGTAGTTAGAGGCATAACTATCTCATAGCTCGTACGGGTTTAGCTCTTCCAATTATGGGTCCAGACGGAATCCATGTGGTATTTTACTATCATCCATTCTTCTTAATGTCAAAGAAATTCTACGGTGTCGCACTCGCGGGATGCAATGTTTTGCTAGATCTACTCTATTTCCTTTTAAAATTAGTACTTAACCCATTAGTGGCAGAATCTCGACAGATTCTCAGAATTCTGTAGGGGCAACAATATCAATTTCTTCTCCAAATAGAATGTTACATTGGCTCATGAAGGATACCGTGCAGAAGGGCCTTACAAAATCATGATGATAAATATGCGGAGGAATACAAGCTCCTTCATCATAAATTTTGATTAAGAAGCTATTCAGAATGCAGTTTGTCAGTAGTATGCTCCACCTGACCATCCTTTTAATCATTGTTTTTATCTCAGTAGGCAGAGGATCCACCTAATCATATCTCAAGATACCCGTGGGTTCCCTAGCCTACCTTTAACAAAGTTGTAGCAACAACCACATTGAATGGTTATCCTGCCTTTCCTCCGCATCCATTTCCGCAGCTCTGATTAATTTTTCTTCATTAACAGACCAGCTTGACCTCGGTCCCTCAAGTCGAATACACAATCACAAATTCTTCTTTCATCATTTTAGGAGAAAACTCCTGTATATAGCTCTAGGCCTTTGAAAATGTTGACAAATTTCCCTCGGATTTCTTCGTAGAATTTAAATTCTTACTTCATGACTCTGTTCATCCTTTCCAATTATGTTATGGGAATCCTTTATGGTTGTTAGGGTCGCTCACTCATTTCAATATCTATGGGAAACCATGTCTGACTTGGCTCCATATGCAGTCAAATATATGACTTCGTATATGGGTGAGTGGCCTCTCGACACCCTATGTTAGAGGTTTTATATTCTTCAAAGGAACTACAGTGATCCAAATGGAGGAAATTCCATCTCGGGCACTCCACAAATTCTCCTTCTTTCAATGCTTATGTTGGAATTTCAACATTGCAAATCGGACAACCTTTGTAAAGTTCATCTGGAATTTCTAATTGTGTTGGCTCTGCAACAAACTCAGACTCATCCTCTGTGGCAGGCGGACTGGTGGAAGTCTCCCTCATGCATGGGTCATATATTTTTCCCTTGGGAATCGGGTTAAGCATCGCTTCTGCTTCTTGTATAAGTCTTTTTTCTTGATGTAAGAAAGCTCTATGCTTGCGACAGTTGGAATTACAACTTTACATTCTTCTGAGTGACACATCTTGCACTCTTTCTTCATCAGCACTGACCAAATTCCCCGTCGGTATAGTTACACTGGACGGTAGACAACTGGTTCCTTCCATTGGATCTTATTTTATTACTCCTTTCTTCCTCTTCAGTGAGGAGTTTTATTTAATACCAATCCTTAGCAGTGATGGTAATCCTTCTTTCTCTTGGAGACTGACTACGTCCATTAGAGGACCCTCGTAGTTCACGTTGGCCTGACCAAAGTCCAAGTCAAAGTCTACGATGCTGCCCTGGGTTGCCCTTTCCTTATTCAATGTAACATTCAAATCATCACTAAAAGCGACAATCTGCTTCTGCCACGACATCTTTCTGAAGAAGACAGAAAAATATCAATGCGTTGAAGCCCAGCGTGAACAAGAACAACATAGAAACATTAATTAAAAAATTTTTCAATTTATACAGGGGCAAATTTTATTTATTAAATTCATTTTAATTTAATGAGATTTCAAAATTAAAAAACAAGAGAATGAAATTAAAGTGAGCAAATTCAAAAATTTCATTTTATTGAGGTTAATTTTAGTACAAAATTTTAGACCCAGTCATAGGAGCTTGGCCAAATAAATAACCTCAGAATAAGCAACACTTTCAAAAAATATTTCAATCAATGTCATGTTGTGTAGTATATCTTCAAATATTGATCGTTAACCAACAACATAGGTCATTTGCCATGGAAATCCACCAGCTGGTAAGATCCTTCTAAGTAGACCTTCTCTATGACAAATGGTCCCTCCCAAGTCAGTTTGAATTTTCCACTTATATTGTGGTGAGCAAGAGTAAGCCTTTTGAGAATAAGAACGAGGTCACCAACTTTGAATGCCCTTAGACGGACCAATTTGTCATGAGCCTGCACCAGCCTTGCTCGGTAGAGCTTTAAATGTTGTTGTGCTTCTATTCATTTTCCCTCGAGACAATCCATTTCTTCAAGTCTAAGTGTTGCACTTTCTTTTTTTGTGATTTGATTGGTGACGATAACTATGAGAGAAGGTGTCTGGACTTCTAGCTATAGTACAACCTCAGGCCCATATACAAGTGCATAGCGTGTACATTGAGTGGGAGTTTTGAAGGTTTTCTTGTAGGCCCAAAAAGCTTCTAAAAGTTTATTATGCCATCCTCGTTTGTCCAATGTCTTCTTTAAAATTTGCACGAGCGTTTTGTTGAAGGCCTCGGCCAGGACATTTGCCCTGGGATAGTAGATTGTAGAGTATCTCCCATCTATCGCATGTCGTTTGATGAAGTTATTGATCTTTGTGCTTTTGGAGGTCCTCCCATTATCAAAAATCGCTCTTCATGGTACACCAAAATGATAGAAAGTTTAACTCTTAGAAAAATTAGAGAACATGCTATGTTGTAACCTTTCTTAACGACACTGCTTCTGCTAACCTGGAGAAGTAATCTGTAGTGACAAGAATAAATCTATGTCCCTTAGAGGATGGAAGGTCTATCAAACCTATTATGTCCATGCCCTAACACTCGAATGGTCACGAGGCAACGGTTGGGTGTATCACATTCGAAGGTTTGTGTAAGACCACCCCATGCACTTGACAAAGGTAACACCTTCTAGCTATATCCATACAATCGATAGACCTTTGATCTTCATTTTCATCTTTGGCCCTGACTGGCGATCTCCACACAATCCTACATGTACTTCTTTGATGATATTCTGTCTTTGACCCTACTTAGACATCTCAACCACATCTAATTGAATGATCTTCTGTAGAAGACATCTCCCACTTGAGTATATGACATAGCTCTTCTTGTAATGTGATATTTTTAAGACTTTTCTTTTAGCAGCTTCTAGTTTGTAAATATTCTATCAATAGCTTGCGTCAATCTTCGTTGGTGTCAGCAACTGCAATCATCATTCCTTCTTCTTTTCTGAGTTTGTGTAGTTTGTTGTGGTCAATCTGAGACAGAGCCTAATGACCTTGTACTGTAATGTCTATGGAATCCTTTGGTGGACACACCAGTTCCTTAGCAAGTTTTGATAGATATCTCCCCTAGGAATCTGATATAGAGCCACATTAGGGTTCTGTTTCAACAACATCATCATATACTGATGGTATTCTGCTAGCCTTAGTTTAAAAATCATATAATTTCTGACAACTTGTTGGATGATAAGTTGCGAGTCTTCATAAATGGCAATGTTCATTATATCTTTTGAGATTGCTAATTCCAACTTGGTGATCAGTGCTTCATAATCTGCTTCGTTGTTTTTGCATAGTTCTATCACGTTATAGGATATTCTTACATACCCTGATCTGGCATGATGAAAATCAAACCAATTCCTACTTTGGCTGGTATAACTATCTTTCATCCTTTGTCCTTTCTAGCTAATGAAGCTCTATCAAAGTACATTTTTCAATGTCTCGCTCTGGATGGTTTCATTTGTAGTATCTGCTCATCCGACAACTCATCATTGAAAGGGAACCCGGCTTGAAATGGGTGTGCTGTGAGAAAATCTGCTAAAATTTGTCCACTGATAGCGCAGAGGGGAACAAAAGTTATATAGAATTACAATAAAATCATCAACCATCTTGCTAGATGTCTGGAAAGTGTTGGTCGAGTCATCAAACATTGCAATGAATTAACTTTTAAAATAAGGGTAATTTTATGAGAAAGCATGTAATGCCTAAGCTTTTGGTCGACAAAAATTAAAGCTAGAAAATGCTTCTCAATAAGAAGATACTTTACCTCTTTTGGTATTAGACGGTGACTCAAGTAGTAGAGCATGTTTTCTTTACCCTTATCATTGACCTGAGGTAACAGAGCTCTAAGAGAGTCGTATAATGCTGCTGTATAAAGTATCAATGGCTTTCATGGGATAGGGGCTGCCAAAATAGGAGGTGTCTTTAAATAATATTTAACATCCTCAAAGGCTCATTATCATTTCTCTTCCCAAATGAATTTGGAAGGTCTTATCCATGAACTTCTTAAAGATAATATCCCCTGATTCTTATCGAGAGTTTTCTTAGGTGACTTCAGTTATCTGAGAAGTAATTAACTATAGGGGCTTGCCCTTATAAGAATATTTTTTGAACCCAACTTAATATAAACCCTATTTAATTTTTCATATTAAGTAGAGGAACTTGTCGGCTTATAAAAAAATGGTTTCACAGACCAAAAATATGTCATACATTTCTCAGTTTATTTGATAGAGCCCCATCATCAAGCCATGAGTCTATCATTCAGGATGGATACATAGCTTAAGGTGCGGCGTTCTCTCATTTAAACTATGAAAGATATGGGATCAGTTTGATTTCATATTTTTCTAAGATTAAATGTATATGTAAATTAAAATGTCCCTCCAAAGTGGACGACAAGATTTCGATTATTGAGACCGACACCTTCCTTAGAACCCCCCTAAAAATTATGCCGACAGCTTCTGGAGACTCCGCTGGGGAATTGCTTTTCTCTCCATTTGAATCAAGGAGTATTATCTTCATACATCGGTAATGTGTCCATGTCCCTTACGGATCAAATAATCCTTCTTCAGTTGGCATGCTTTACCCATTTCTTTCTTGGGTAAGTGCGGTCAACTCTTTTGGACTTCAGGACCCATCCTTGAACAGAGAGGTTTAGGAGTTCATCAGGACTTTTATTTTTTGTGCGGGATCGGACCCCCAATAGGTGTGTTGGTGGACTAGTTCTGCCTGGGCATTGTTTGTTGTAAATTCAGTCTCACACTGAGTCCTAAACTTTACTTTTCTTTACATGTCCTTTCGAGTTTGGTTTGTTACTTTGAAAATTAAATTGAATTGTGTCATATTGCGCTTGCTCTTTAACTTTTTTTAATTATTTATTTAGATCCCTCTAATTTCAAGCTATTTTCACTAAATTTTAAAATCTTCACAAACTAAAAACTAAATAAAGCTGCCTAGTCTATAGAACAACCTTTGTTAATTTTCTAGTGTTTGCACTATAGTTACAAAGTGTTGGACAAATAACTAATCCCAGGAGCTTTCTTTTTGAAGCCACTACAATGGTGTTCCCCATGCTCACTTTCTTTTACAATCTACCGACGAGTCGCGATGCTCGCAATGTTATTCCCCTCTTCAAGTTTGGAACCAGATTCGATGAACTGGAAGTCATGCTAAAAAAAGCTCCCTTTGTCATAACGAAAGTTTTTGCTCTGAAAGTTCAAGAGCCTTCTGCTGAGTTCAACCTTATCTATTCCCAGGATTTCCCTTCTTACAAGAAGGTAAAGACTGCTGCCTCCACGACACCTGCCAAGTCTGTTGTTCTCATTTATGCTAAGAAAAAAGTAGGTCATGATCGTTGAAGATATAACCGAAGGATTTTCCATTCCACCATCGGTATTTGAAATTAGATCAATTTTGAAGTCTGCATCATTAACTCAGTTGCAAAGAAGAAATCGCAGCCAAAAGATTTAGAGGATTGCTAATGCTCATATTCCTAAAGAGGTGTCAGTTGATGAAATTCATCATCAGGAGGAACTAGAATTGCTGGAGACATATCCGATTTTGTGAGGGAGTAGGTTCTATCCCTTAATGGACACCAATGGGTACGAAAGTATCCAGAAGATTGCTGCTACTTTATCATTACCTCTTGGACATGTTGGGGAGAGGAAGAATCCCCCTTCTATCACCCGAGTTAGTACATTATTCCAGAGACTAGCTACCAAAGAGGGTTGTCCAGTTAGTGAATTACATAAATGAGTGGGATGTGTAGTATCCCCTCACATGAAGAAAGAAATTTTAAGAGATGCCAAATCTGCTAGATAATCTCAAAGAGCAATTGAAAATTTGCCTGCTCGCATTCCCGTCAGGTTCTACTAGGGAAGCAGAGTTGATACTACCATCACACCACCGATTCTACTGTCGCTACTCCAAGATCTGTAGGCCGTCGGAAATGTTAAGTCACATACGAGTCTGAGAATTCTACTAGTTATCAGTCATAAGGATGCTTATAAAGTTCTGAAGGAAAAGATGAAGAAGTTACCCAGAATTGTATTTAGTCTGCACCATGGGAAGCATGCCTCTCTCCGACATGCCGATGCCTTTATTGAGATACCCCATCTCAGACATCACCATCGAAGAAAAACGTAAGGGTACCTAAGGTTTTCATTCCATTATGATTCAATGAGATCGTAGGGCAAAATCAAGGAGTGAAGCAAAAGACTGATGTATCTGACATTGTCACTAATATTGCTATCAAGTTGGATGAACAAGTGGAGGAGGTTCAACAGATTCTCCCAGATTTCAAAATGATACAAGAATCAATAATTGAAGAAAAGGTTGAGAAGCTCAGGGTCAAGATTTCTGAGTTATTCTGAGAACATGGAGTTTTTGTTGTTGTTGATGATGATGATGAAGATTTTGACTTTAACAACTATCTCAATGAATGCTTCATTGATATTCATGTCATCGAAACTAGAGCCGCTGCATCTATGCACGATGCCTAACCTCTCGTTGAAGGGAACGTCGTAGATGATCTGTGTAGGGTTGTTCTACTAAGGGATGAGCAAATTAGCCAAATGAAGAAAAGAATGGAGGAGATGGCCACTACCATGGCTGCCACGACTACAATTAATGGACAGTCTNTTTCTAGCGATAAGAGTTGATGGTTAATATGCACAGCAGCCTTGAGGGATATTATGTAATAAGAAGACATTATGAAATTTTGAAGGCAAATTTCACAAAATTACAATTCAGGCAACTATGTTGCATGTATCTAAGTTTTGTGCAATAGAAAGTCATTCATAGCTAAGTTGAGTGTGGCCAAACAAAAAAGAAGATTGTGTGTTGAAATGCATGCGTGATAAAACTATAAAATTAAACTATGGACTAGTTATGTTAAAGGAATGATTGGAGTGACATGTATCGTGCTTGTTTTATGAATAGTAGAAAAAAGGGAATTTACATTCATACCAAACAATTCTTATGTATTTACATATCTAAGTCTTTGATTTTTATAAAGCTATGCATGAAAAGTGTATTTCACTTTTGAAAAGGTAATGATGGTGATAGTGTTTATGTCATTTTAAAGATTTGAGCGGTATGCATGTAAAGATGAATGTTTAGGTGTTAGATGTGTAAATATAGAAGAATTGTGTGGTATGCATGTAAATGCTCCTAAAAAAAAAGGCATCTATTTGAATTTTAGATAAAACAAGTGTCAAATACTCAAGAAGGAAAAAAGAGTATATTCAAGGTAACATGAATGAGAGTAAATAGGATCAAATTGATAATAAGGATTTATAAAAGGGGCATTTGCATACATACCACCCACTTCCTATGTTTTTACATATCTAACACCTAAACTTTTTTCTTTTTTACATTTATACCACTCAAGTCTTTCATATCACATCAAACATACCACCATTTTAACTCCTAAAATGTAAAACAGTTTTTCATGCATAAATGAGTATAGGTGTTAGATATGTAAATACATAGGAATTGAGTGGTATTTATGTAAATCTTCCTTTATAATACAAGTGAATGAAAACAATTTTGATATACTTCTCTTGCAACTATTATTTGCATTCTTATTTTTTAGGGACATATTGCTATTTTTCATCAATATTAGAGTCCATGTTACACAATTTTTTTTTTTTTTTAATTTCAATAAATTCAATTGCAATTTAAAATTACACAAATTGAGCTAAAAGCAGTATTTTGATATAATCATTGATTTGATTACTCAGAAGTTTCAGAAAGAAAGGAGGCGGCAACTCTAAAGCTCAATGGTTGGCATCCCTTAAAAGAAAGGGAAATTTACATACATGCCCTAGATATCTCATGTANGCAGCTCTAAAGCTCAATGGTTGGCATCCCTTAAAAGAAAGGGAAATTTACATACATGCCCTAGATATCTCATGTATTTACATATCTAACATTTAAAGTTTGATATTTACATTTGTAACATAAGGATGGTGGTATTTTTTGTGTCATGCTAGAGATTTGAGCGGTATGCATGTAAATATGAATGTAAAGCTTTGGTGGTATTTTAGATCTTCTAATTAGAGCTGNCAAGGATGGTGGTATTTTTGGGGTGATGCTAAAGATTTGAGCGGTATGCATGTAAATATGAATGTAAAGCTTTGGTGGTATTTTAGATCTTCTAATTAGGGCTGTCAATTTGGCTCGTTGTTTGCGAACAACTCGTGTTCGTCTTGTTAAGCAGCTCGTGTTCGGCTTGTTCGTTAAGCTTAACGAGCTGAACACGAACAAATTTTTAAGCTCGAAATATAAACGAGCTGAACACGAACAAATATTTGTTCGCTCGTGTTCGACTGGAATTGGCTTGAAAGAAAGAAATAAATAAATATACATACACATATAATGCATATTCATAAAATTAAATATTATAAATTGTAATTAATTAAAATTTTTAAAATAAAATAATTTAATAAATTTTAAAAAATTAAATCTTATAAATTGTAATATATAACAAATTATTAATAAATATTATTTATATAAATATTATACATTTATATAATATAAATTATATATTTAAGCTCTCGTCGGCGAATTGCTTTAATATTTATAAAAGTTATATAAATATTTATATTATAACTTATAATATATATATATATATATATNTATATCTAACATTTAAAGTTTGATATTTACATTTGTAACATAAGGATGGTGGTATTTGTGTGATGCTAAAGATTTGAGTGGTATGCATGTAAATATGAATGTAAAGCTTTGGTGGTATTTTAGATCTCCTAATTAGGGCTGTCAATTTGGCTCGTTGTTTGCAAACAACTCGTGTTCGTCTTGTTAAGCTACTTGTGTTCGTCTTGTTAAGCATCTCGTGTTCGGCTTGTTCGTTAAGCTTAACGAGCTGAACACGAACAACTTTTTAAGCTCGAAATATAAACGAGCTGAACACGAACAAATATTTGTTCGCTCGTGTTCGACTCGAATTGGCTTGAAAAGAAAGAAAGAAATAAATATACATACTCATATAATGCATATTCATAAAATTAAATATTATAAATTGTAATTAATTAAAATTTTTAAAAATAAAATAATTTAATAAATTTTAAAAAATTAAATCTTATAAATGGTAATATATAACAAATTATTAATAAATATTATTTATATAAATATTATGCATTTATATAATATAAATTATATATTTAAGCTCTCGGCTGCGAACTGCGTTAATATTTATAAAAGTTATGTAAATATTTATATTATAACTGAGTCGGGGTACCACGGACCCGTCATACACAACTACTAGGACTCTAAGTCTACCTGATTGTAAAGGTAGTTGACCCAACACGTCCTGAAATCCCCGGTCAACAATCCGTGAATTGCATCATCCACGGGAACCTATAGCCCTAAGGTCAAAGGAAGGAAACTCTATCTTATGACTACAAGCTGGAGCTTCAAGAGGTGGGTAAAGGAAGGAAACTCTATCCTATGACTACAAGCTGGAGCTCCAAGAGGTGGGACTTATACCTACGAAATGACAAGGATGCCTCTGGAAAGAAGAGAAATGGAGGTTCAGCTACAAAGCTGGAAACACTCCAAACAAAAAGGGTCGACCCAACACGTCCTGAAAACCCCGGTCAGCAATCTGTGAATTGCATCATCCACGGGAACCTCGGTAGCCCTAAGGTCAAAGGAAAGAAACTCTATCCTACGACTATAAGCTCGAGCTCCAAGAGGTGGGACTTATACCTGCTGAAATAGTGAGGATGTCTCGGGAAAGAAAGAGAAAGTGGAGGTTCAGCTACAAAGCTGGAAACGCTCCAAACAAAAGGACTTACACTCCGTCTGGGTCGGGGAGCCTTCTAACACCCGAGACGCACTGGACAACCACATATATGAATGTATGCTGGGCCAGTCAGGTTGGAAAAGTACGGGGACTCCTCCTCGGGACATGTAAATATGAATGCAGTTATCTAGAATGATCCTAAGCATTATGGAGACTCTATTAATATATGCAAGAAAGTAAATTTTGCAATTTTTAAATCCTGAATATTTTAATCCTAAATTTTAATTATCTTGAATATTTTATTTAGGATTTTGTAGAAAATTTGAGAATGTAAATCCTAAAGAGCCTATGTTATATCGTGAAATCCCAGATAAAACACAGAAAGAAACAAAAAAACACATGCAAGTGCAGACATGCAACATGATGCAAAAGATAAAACAAGTAAAGTTAAAATAGTAAACAGACCGGTGCCGCTGGGTCGGCAACATATCCCAGAAAAGAAAAAGGGCGGCCGGACTCCGCATCTACATGCCCGGTCCTAATTCTATACATTAATATAAAATGCAGAATTAAGAAACGGGGCACGAGCATCTGCTCCTTGTCCCCTTCACATGGTTCCCGTGCTAATGTCTCGAAACCCGTGCCCGTATCTTATTTCTGTTACAAGACTCTCCTAGACTCTAAAAAGTACATAGAGAAAAGAAAAAGACTATCCTGCATGAAAACAAGTGTCTGCGAGAAATCTCACATGCAAATAACGTATCATGAGCCATGCCTTAAAAGTGGGGGAGCTAATATCACCTGCAAGCAAAATGATCAGAAATCATTACTTGCTCCCCCCATAGCGGCGGTACCTGTGTGTATGCATATAAATAGACATGTCTCCCTGCAAAAGAACGCCCTAACACATTACCACATATATACAGCATGCAGTTACACCACAAACACAATACAAAAGAAAGATATCTGGCTAGGGCAACCAATCCAGCAAAAAACAATAGCCAAACATAAAAAAAGACTACCTAGCACCCTAAATCCTAGCCTAGCACACCATTTAACGAATAGTGCATCAACCTAGTATCTTAGTGCGGGGTAAGTCTAGGTATGGTATGACTTTGACAGGGTCATTTTACTGGCCCCATCCTAAAGATCCGAAGGATCTAAAGGGTGTCACGAAGAATGGTGACACTAGTTAGATTTATTAGATCTTTAGCACAGTCATACTCGTGTCAATCCCGATGACTTAACTCGCTTGGGATCAACCCAGCAAGCAATACTCGTTAAGGCATTGCGACCAACACAGGGTCACTCTCCTAACGAACCTGACTCGCTATCCATCGCGACCGACACGGGGTCACTCTCCTAACAATCAACCCAACAAACAATGCTCGTTAAGACATCACGACCAACACAGGGTCACTCTCCTAACGAACCTGACTCGCTGTCCATGCAAATATGCAAATGCAGGAAAATCAGAACATATAAGTAGTGACAAAGAGTATGCCAAGAAGGCAGTGACTCGAAGGTGGGCATGCCGTGGCGGCAGTGACCCGAAAAGAGGGTATACTGGTAAGGCAGTGACCCAAAGGTAGGCATGCCATAGCGGTAGGGGCCCGAAAAGAGGTATGTCGGTAAGGCAGTGACCCGAAGGAATACAACTCAAGTAGATGATATTGGTCNCTCAAAATTGCGAAAGGGTTTCCACGGCGAGAGCTTTGGGTTTGTTCTTCCTCTTCCTCTTCCTCGACATCTTTCTCTTCCGATTCCTCCAATTTCGAGCCGAACTCGAGCCGGAAAATATTATTCAAGCAGAATACGAACACACCCTTCAAGATCAATTTCGAACACCAGCCGAGCCTGAGCGAGCCAAGTTGAGCTCGAACCTTCTACGGCTTGAGCTTGGGCTTGAGCAAGTAATATTTCAATTGCATATGAATGAGAAAGATATATTTGATGTGATATGAAAAATTTTGGAGATATAAATGTAATAGGTAAATTTTAGGTGTTACATATGTAAATACAAAAGAATTGTGTGGCATGTATGTGAATGACCATTATTAAATTTTGACCTTTTCAGCCTAATTTATGTTAAAGGCATTTACATACATTTGAGTTTGGCTCAATTTATATTTTCTTGTTCATGTTCTTATATTTGACTCAAAATTAACTCGTTTAAATTAATTAAAATATGAATGTAGGGAGTTGGATTTGGACCCACATCATTCTCATGCAATAAAAAATGCAGAATAACATGATCACACGAGCTGTGGTAATTATTATATAAATAATAAATACAATTTTTTATTTCGATCTAAAATGAGCTGAACGTGATCGAAAAAAAAGTTGTTCGTGTTTGGCTTGTTTGTAATTTGAGCTCGAAAAATTTGTTTTTATTCGACTCGCTTACTTAATAAACTCGAGCTATTTAACTAGTTGAGCACGAGCTATTTGCGAACAATGAATTTTTTTTATAGCCCTAAATTCCTATGTATTTATACACAAGTCTTTAAACATGAAGTACATTTTTTTCAGGCTAAAATAATATGGCATATGTGATATATATAAAATTGAAGTTTTAGTGTTATGCCTATAAAAGTGAAATACACTTTTTGTTTAATCAACGGTTTGATGCGCGCTGATCGAACTTGAACCTGCTGTGGTGCATAAAACTTCGGTAACCATAATTTTAAGTGCAGATGTCTCACGCAAGTATACGTATTGTTCAAGTAATATTGAATTTTTGAGTCTGAAATATTGATTCCCCAGGGGGTGACTTAATTAACTTAAGAGAAGTTCTAACTTATTAAAATTGATCTTACCTTGGAAGTAATGTTGGGATTAGGTTGTTCTAACTATTCCTAGTAAATTCTAGCAAACTATATTAAAGGTTCACTCATACAAAAATCAAACTAAATATATTTTAATTGGTGAAAAATCAAGATATAAATCTACTTTTCCTTGCAATGATATAAGTAGTGTGTACGAAAATGAATACATTAAATTATAACTGTGACTAGTGACAAATATGAGGAATTTTCTTAACCTTCTCCTGAGTGTATAAAGAAATTTGGTTAAACTAGTTTTAATTCCTTAAACCCTAATTAGAACCCATCAAAGATTTTTTTTCCTTATCTATTTGCATTTCCCTTTAGTTTACTTTTGTTTTGTACCTTATAGTTCAACGTGATTTTCCTAGTTGTTCATGTCATAACTCTCCAGAGTCATTATGAATTCATAACGAATTTTAATAAATTATTTGACAAAATAATAATTCAATGAAATACAGAAGAAAAAACATCACATAAAGAGGAAAAACCAATCTTAAAAGCATTCTAATATTCATACACAACTCACTTATTCATCATAAAAGTGAAAGGTAAAAAGAAAAAAAAACTCACAAAACATGAAAGAATTACCACAAATCATCTTTAAAATAAAACAAATCCACTAGAATTGTGTTTACAAAAAATTACAATACAAAAGAGTACACAATACTTAATTTTTTTTCTTTACAAAATGTTGGGAATTTCGCCCCAAAGGATGTCCCAATTCTTGCTGCTTTGCTGAATATCCTTTTTACAATTATCCCTCAAATTCCTCACCAAACTCTCAATAAAATGCAAACTATCTCTTCATCTACAAGACTCGGACTAGACTCTCCATAAGTCCTTCAAAATATACTCCAAAGAATTGTCTATAACCTCTCAATAACTCCCCAAAAACTGCAGAAAATTGTCAAACAAAGCACTGGCGCCTAGGCGCCCAAGTAGGTGGCGCTAAGACGCTTGCTAAAAGCGCCTTAACGCTCAATGGTGCCTAGATGTCAATCCCTTGAGTTCCAATTGTTTCATATCAGCTTCACTTCACTCCATTTTTTTCACTTTTACAATTTCTTGTACTTTTAAGAAAAATATAAAAATACTTTGTTTCCGTTCATTTTTTTCTCTTTTTTTTATTTTTAAAAGGAGTCTCCAGCTTGTCGATTGTCGTATACTTCCCCCATTCGAATAAATCTCCCTCCCGAACCATATAAATGATTCGAAGAGGAGAGGAATCAAATAAGAAGAGACATACGACAAAGTGAAAAACAAGAGAAAAAGTAAAACGTGGAGAGTCTACGTGCGATACACCTCATAAAGATAGGTTAAGAATGTCCGCCTAAACAAGATCGGGTGGAGGCACCTTAAACCAATATCCGCGAAAGAAGTATCTACATAGACTACCCATGACCAGAGAGTTAGGGTAATGTACTCTGTTCTGGGGTCAAGAGCGCTCCCAGAGGAACGTGTTCCTACTGGTTAATTACATCTTGGGATGGAGTCAAGAGCACTCCCAGAGGAACGTGTTTCTACTGGTTAATTGCATTTTGGGGGATACCCAATAATACTCTCGATAAAAAGAGTTTCGCTTCATATTATCATAAACCTGGGGTATAGACAACCAAATGAAGGTTATTCTGTGTGGGAACAATCCCAATGCTTTAAAGCTCACGCTAAACAATTGGGCAGAGAATGAGTCTCTCACATTCCGGAATTGATAGCGGTTTATCAGCACATGAGGCCTACGAAATAACCTAAATTATCTTAATGGGGATCTCCTAATACGTCAAAGCACATCCGGGCCAAAGGGCAGAGGACAAATCGTCGTATCCCAAATGGGCGGCAGCTCATCGACATCGGGCTGAGGTCAAGGACCGACAGGGCTCAAAGTGGCTTAACAAAAATGAAAGTGGAGTGATCCTAAAAGGTAGAGGTAACTGGGTCGGGGTACCATGGACCCGTCATACACAACTACTACGACCCTAAGTCTACCTGGTCGTGAAGGTAGTCGACCCAACACGTCTTGAAATCCCCGGTCAGTAATCCGTGAATTGCATCATCCACGGGAACCTCGGTAGCCCTAAGGTCATAGGAAAGAAATTCTATCATATGACTACAAGCTGGAGCTCCAAGAGGTGAGACTTATACCTGCTGAAATAGCGAGGATGTCTCGGGAAAGAAAGAGAAAGTGGAGGTTCAGCTACAAAATTGGAAACACTCCAAACAAAAGGACTTACACCCCGTCTGGGTCGGGGAGCCTTCTAACACCCTAGGCGCACTNAAACACGTCCTGAAATCCCCGGTCAGCAATCCGTGAATTGTATCATCCACGGGAACTTCGGTAGCCCTAAGGTCAGAGGAAAGAAACTCTATCCTATGACTACAAGCTTGGAGCTACAAGAGGTGGGACTTATACCTGCCGAAGTAGCAGGGACGCCTCAGGAAAGAAGAGAAAGTGGAGGTTCAGCTACAAAGCTGGAAACACTCCAAACAAAGGACTTACCCCCCGTCTGGGTCGGGGAGCCTTCTAACACCCTAGGCGCACTAGACACCCACCTATATGAACCCCGTCTATGGAGGTTCAGCTACAAAGCTGGAAACACTCCAAACAAAAGGACTTACACCCCGTCTGGGTCGAGGAGCCCTTCTAACACCCTAGGAACAACCACCTATATGAAGGTATGTTGGGCCAGTCAGGTTGGAAAAGTACGGGGACTCCTCCTCGGGACATGCAAACATGAATGCAGTTATCTAGAATGATCCTAAGTATTATGAAGGCTCTATTAATATATGCAAGAAAGTAAATGTTGCAATTTTTAAATCTTGAATATTTTAATCCTAAACTTTATTATCTTGAATATTTTATTTAGGATTTTGTAGAAATTTGGGAATTTAAATCCTAAAGAACCTATGTTATATCGTGAAATCCCAAATAAAACACAGAAAGAAACAAAGAAAACACATGCAAGTGCAGACATACAACATGATGGAAAAGATAAAACAAGTAAAGTTAAAATAGTAAACAGACCGGTGTCGCTGGGTCGGCAACATATCCCAGAAAAGAAAAAGGACTGTCGGACTCCACATCTACATGCTCGGTCCTAATTCTATACATTAATATAAAATGCAGAATTAAGAAACGGGGCACGAGCATATGTTCCTGGTCCCCTTCATGTGGTTCCCATGCTAATGTCTCGGAATCCGTGCCTGTATCTTATTTCTGTTACAGGACTCTCCTAGACTCTAAAAAGTACATAGAGAAAATAAAAAGACTCAATCCTGCATAAAAACAAGTGTCAGCGGGAAATCTCACATGCAAATAGTGTATCATGAGCCTTGCCTTAAAAGTGGGGGGGGGGGGGGG